>QFFB01011714.1:0-13023 GCA_003316465.1 Ramaria cf. rubripermanens
ATTGATAGTGAGTAGAGAGCGTGTCGTAATCTCGAGGTCGGCAATCTGATAGAAAGAAACCCAAACCGACGATCATTTAGCTCACAGATAAAAGACCATCGAATGTGTCAAGAAAACAACACACCTTCCGATTCGATTTGGCTTCAGCTCGCACGTCATCCTCTGGATCATCCTCAGCAGTGGATTGTAGCCTTCGAGCTCTTGTCTCATCGTCGCCGCTCTCGCTCCCATCGGTATTTTGATCATCCAACCCTGCCGATCGACTACTCGAGGCTAATTCTGGCTCACCAGCAACACTAGATCCCGAGGTCCAGCCCCGTCCCCGCCCGCCGGAGATTCTCGTGCCGGGACGCACTCGTGCTACTAGTGGGCGTTTTGGAGGTGGACTTGCAGCGCGATCGTCATGGGATGACATAGGTTTGTTCAACGCGGACATGGGTAAAGATTCAGATCGTAAATGGCTAGTGAACGGAGTAGGAGATATCCCCGTGCTCGTGGAGTGCGAATGGGCGCTAGACGCCGACATCGAGGAGTGTGAAGAGAATGAAACATTGGATGCAGGCGGAGAGGTCGGCAGTGGTACGAGTTGCGGCTGTTCGTTGGATAAAGATGGTGGTACGGGCTGGGAGGAAGGAGATTGATAGGCAGAGAGGCTGGCAGAGGGACGACGTGATGCAACAGTTGTAGCTCGTGCGCGTGAGGGACGGTTTGTAGTTGGAAAAGGGGGCGCAGCAGAAGAGGACGGAGGTGATGGGGGCGAGAGAATTGTCGATAGCGATGGTGGTGCTGGCCTCGCAAGACCGGAGACTTTGGACTTGATGCGAAAAGAACTCGAGCCGTGATCGACGTTCACTGAGGGTGCAGAATCCCCATTGGGCATCCTGTTTGTATCTCTGGGAGGTAAGGGCGTTGCTGGTGCAGATTTAGTCGAACCCGGGGCGTCCACGGATGTCAAGGAAAGCACGGAGGAGATACTACCGTGCCGCGTGTGATCCGCAGGTGGCATTACGGTAGAGGCCTTGGAGAGCGAACCACGTACCGTCGCAGGTCTTAGTTGGGGTTGGAGCTTCGATGGAGACCCGGGACGCATCTTCGCTGGTGACGGCGAGCGACGAGCTGTCACGCCTATCTGGGGTCGCAGAGCTCCATTGAAGGTCGAACTCGCGCTCCCGTTCGCGTTGTTTGAGCCATGCACATTGGAGGAAGTCTTCGTACGGGCAGTACTGCTGATTTTGGCCCGCACAATGACTTGAGGTGGAGGTGATATTGATGGGGAACTTGACAGGCTGGTATCGCGGCCATTAATATTCTGAGTCGAAAGTTTGGCGGTTACCTAGTACAATAATGTTAGAGCAATAATCGAGTATCCGTGACGCGTTTACCTTTCTCTTTGGGGCCTCCATCATAGCCCAGGACAAGGACAAGACGCTATATCGCAAGCATACGGGCTTATGTAATCCGGGAAAAAACGGTAACCCAGTGCCCGAACATGTATGTTTCGATTAGATTATAGCGATTATTCGAGTTTGCTCAAAGAGTATTATATATTAGCAAGAATTGAACTACCTAGCCCATATTCTAACTCTACTTACGGATGCTTCAGCTATCCCTAGAGCAGACAAACCGCACTGCTCATTACATGTCTACGAATCTCCTTCTATGACGAGTTATTCAATTACGGATGCTTCAGCTATCCCTAGAGCAGACAAACCGCACTGCTCATTACATGTCTACGAATCTCCTTCTATGACGAGTTATTCAATGCGCAACAGACACGCACGCGGTGCGCAGAGTTAGCGGGTCTCATGCATCACCTATCTAAGCTGATAGGTGATCAATGCAAACCATCGGGTCTAGACAAAAATATGGTAGGGGGACTCAATGCTCATGGACATCGTGTCGACTCTATATCCATGAAATACGCAGCAGTCGTGACGGTGTTTTGGAAACGTGGTCGTCATGGATGAGGCGAAAACAAAACAGTATTAATTATAAAGATTAGTAACAGAACTCTTTGTTCATTACATCTGAGTACTCGTCAAAAACGAGCGATGTAACCCAGATACATTGGAGCGGAGTTCCAACTTCAATTGGAAAGAAAAAGTGACCTCAGCCCGGATTGAACGGACGACCTTGTGGATGTGCCTCGACTGGAATCACACGCTCTACCACTGAGCTATGAGGTCGATGACGAAGCTTTCGTATGAATCTACATATACGTAAGGCCATATGACTTTGTTGGCATCAGTCAACCACTCCTTGTCAACATTAGTACAGAGAAGATCTCAGATTGCTGTTCTCAAATGTAGGCATTCCTCCACATTTCTTTGAAATGTACCCAGTTGTGATTATACAGCGTAGACAGTTTTACATAAAACTCTGTTGCCACCAGTAAGTTAGGGAATTCGTTAATATGCAAGTTCTGGGTATTCTGAGCGGTTTACGGCTGGGAGGTGTTCCTGAGTGATAGGTCTCATTGCAAGAGTGAAATATAGTAAAGATTCGAATGTTAAAGGCAGTTGTTGATAATTAGAGTCCAGGTGACTGGAGTCAAAGTCCATGACTTTCGAACTCCGGGGCTCCGACAAAAACGCCACTCGCGCGTAACATGCAAACCCGTGATATCTGCGGACCTGCCAGTATTACGGGTTTTGTAGTCTAACGCGTTGAACCTTACATCAATGTGAGTTTCTTTCGTACAATTTTCCTCGCATCCCAAAAGATCCTATATGGACAACTTGCTGAATCAAATTGTTCAGCTCTGAAGTACGATTGTGCATTCGATTTTGGTTTTGGTGTTTATCAAAACCACTGATCTACAGCGCTTTCATTGAGACACATGCCATTTCTCCAGATGGACCGTACGATCCAGAAGCCAAGGCTCCAAACGACAGCTATGGTTGCCCTTCTAGCTGTCGTTTTGCCCCTCCTGACTCAGTTCACGACATCTTCGCTGGCGCTCCTTCTCGTTTCTCCCCTCCTTGTGGTGCTACTTGTGCTCTTATTCTTGTTTATTCACGTGCTTCTTGGTTGTACGCTGGATGCTATGTATGCCTCCCCTTCTCGACCCACAGGGCCTAGCGCACGACCTTTGGCTTTTTCAACCCCTGCAGCATGGCAGGCTGTCATCACCCGTTCACAATGGTCAACGCATTCCCCAAAAGATCTGCCTCCTTTGGCGCCTGCCTATCCTGTACTCTCCTCGTCCCTGAATGAGATTCTCATCATGATCGTACGAGATTTTGTCTTGGAATGGTACAAGAAGCTTTCGCCTTCTCCCTCTTTCCCTACGGCAGTTTCCACCACTTTGCATGCATCCATAGATACATTTATCGGTCGCGTGTCTACCCTCGATCTGCCGTCCTTAGTCGTCCATCGCGTTCTTCCTAAAGTCACCGCCCACGTAGAGCAGTTTCGTGAATCCGAGATCGCCCTTCGAGGTGCAGCTTTAGAGCGACATCTCACTGAATCTCAGGAGCTAGATCTGCTACTCGCAGGAAGATATGCTGGGCCACGCGGGAAACTACACCCTGCGGTTGAGAATTTGGCATCCTCCGTGACCAAACAATCCGAGGAGGCTCATCTCCGTGATCTCATTGATCGTGCCCTGCCCTTTGTGTTGCCCCCCGATGCTGCTGCAAGCAAAGCAGTGCGAATTGTGGTGAGAGAAATTGTGACCAGCGCCGTATTAGGGCCTGTTATGGACATGCTCGCCGACCCTGATTTTTGGAACAGAGCTGTGGACCAACTGGCAAGTCCTTTCTTAATCCAGTCATTCAGTTGTTGACTTTGCCCAAAAGGCTGGCGAAGCAATACGACAACAGTATGACGTCTTTGTAGAATTTTGGTACAACTAGACTAACTAGGTCAAATCAGGAAACTCATCTCGAAAGTACGCCGGATATTAGAAACTCAAGGCCCGGAATCGCGCGTTCGATCTTCATCAACGGGTCCCCCTCGGTCCGAAGCCATCAATCTACGCACTGACCCACGTCGTTTCGAGTCCTTTCTACGAAGCATAAGTCGATGCGATTCTCTTCTTGACGCCAGGCGATTAAAGAATGACATTGTGGGTGAGGTGCGCAGAACACGTGCTTTGCTTGGTGAGTGGTTTCCCATCTCCTTCATCCTACTCAAATATACAGTGTAAACTATTAAGCAAACCACGAGAAGGATGATTGGATTGACGGAGAAAAGACGGAGGACATCGTCGCTTATCTCGATAGACTTTACACCGCGAAGCGTAAAGTTGAGAAACGCATAGTCGTCCTGGGAGGTGTTGATGATTCAGTAAGCATGCTGCCACAGCCCGCATGTATCCTAGACCCATGTTCCAATTTAGCGTCACTCTGTATACCACGATTCCAGTCCTACCTCAGCAGCACTCTCGCGTCTCACTCTCCGTGATGTGCTGATCAATCCGAGCTCGCTGTCGTATTTTATGGAGTTCATGGATCGGAGAAATCGTTCGCTATTAGTGCAGTTCTGGCTCACGGTGGAAAGCTTCAAGAACCCTCTGGAATCGGTCGACTCTTCTGATGAAGATTCGTCGAAGGATCTTCTTAAGAGCGGGAAACAGTCAGCAGCTACCGTGAAGGAGGACATGACGATGATTTATGACCTCTATTTCTCTACTGCTTCGTCCTCAGCCACCCTGTCTGCTGTCTCACAAAGGCATGTTGATGCCATCCGGACTTTTGTCCTCAATGCCTCTGCTACTTCACCTGTGATGGAGAGACGGGTACGCAAGAGCGTGCTTCGCGCACAAAAGGAAGTTGAGGAGGAGTTAGAGCATGACTTCGGGGCCTTTGAACGCAGTGACCTGTGGTTCCGCGCAGTGGGTGATCTGGAACCGCGATCGTCTGCGAGGAAAGGCGGCCAGTACTCTGTTTCCGTCCCCCCGACCCTGACTCATGGGGAGACAGATCCACCTGCCCTGGCTCTCCCCGACACAGCCCCTGTTAAGTCTGCTATATCACGTGGCGGGGGTCGTGCTGGAAGACATCGCCTCCGTCCCAAGTTTTTGTTACCATCTGCGCGAAAAGGCGAAACTCCTATTACTTCCAGCCCACCGGAACTATTTCCAAAAACTGAGTCATGGGACTCTACCTCATCAATGGTGGGAGGGCCGTATATTGATACTGCTCATCCAAGGGCGCCTGGACCTTCACAGTTGGACCTTCTCATTTCACCAACATCGGAAGATGGCCACGATGGATCGCGTCTTCCACTGTTTGACGAGTCTCAGGAGCCACCACTGTTACATTCACCTATGGGTCAAGAGGGTCCTAGCATTGAACGCATGGAGGCCATACAGGCTGCATTGACAGACATCATAGCTGATGACAAGCGTCGCGATGAAAGTCCAAGGAGCGCTGTTTTCCCAGGTGTTCATGCACTGAACCAGAATCGAGGCGATGATCAGGATTCTGGTAAACTGTTCGAGGACGGAAGCCGTCAGGATATTTTTGACAGCTATGAAGACGAAGACCAGCGGGAAGTCACCGTAGATGACCCGGAAGATCGGGCATCAGGCAGCTTTGAACTCGCTGGACCTGGAGACCTCCAACTGTCGTATGACATTGAGCGGCTGGGCGAGAAAATTACGAAGTTGCAATCTCAGGATGCCATGCTCGACACGCTCATTCGAAAGGCGGAACTCACCGGTGACGCCCAAGAGCTTCGGTTGCTGAACAGATCCAAGTCAGCTACGGAGAGAGAATTGCGGGAGCTCACGTTCCAAAGAATGCAATACCAACAACAGGAAGCCGATAATCGCCTCATCCCCGAGCGTACTCGTGTCTCAATATCAAACTCAGCCGTGAGCGAGGACGATGGAAAGTCTGTTGTGCGATATCTTGTGGAAGTTCAACAACTAGCTATTGACGGCACTTTCGCGTCCGGATGGGTCGTCGCGAGGCGCTATAACGAATTCTTTAATATGCATCAGAGCTTGAAGGATAAGTATCTTGTCGTAAAGAATCTTGAATTCCCAGGAAAACGATTGGTTACGTCTTTATCCAGTAGCTTTGTCGATACACGCAGGGTCTCGTTAGAGAAATATTTGCAGGTAAGTGCTGACTGTTGCATGTCAGATGTCCCGCGGACCCGTCACGTATCTTGTTCTCTAGAATCTCATTGCTGTACCGTTGGTATGCGAGAGCGACGAGCTGCGCGCCTTCCTCTCCAGACAGGCCCCTCTCACTGTCACACCCATTGATACAAGTGGTAAACCTCAGCCGACATTCCCAGGTCAGACGATCGTGCGCACAGTATATCGCTCGGTGGCAGAGAGCATCGACGATATGCTCTTTGGACCTTCGATGTTGGAAGTGATGATTCAGCGGCTGACCCGACAGGCCGCTGAATTTGCTGGCATTGTTGGTGTGGGGATGGCTGATGAGGATCTTGTAGCTCAGGCGTTTAAGTTATCCGGGAAGTTGCTCACAGAGGAGACACTTCTGAGATTTCCTGGTGTTTTAAAGCCCCTCGACGGAGAGACGAGCGCATCAAGCTTTTCGGGACCAATCTGTGACCTCATACTAGCCGTGTTCGAGCTCGACAAGAAAAATAATTGGCTGCGGCGACAAGCTATTGTTATTATCCTCCAACAGGTACTAGGCGGCACAATTGAGCGGTTCGTCGAACTCATTTATGATCGAGTTGTGAACCGATAATTTTTTCTTGTAGTAAGCTACGGGACAATATCCGAGCATATATGGATGAAATCCATTTGCTGCGCTTTTTGAACATCTTTCGCGATAACTTATGGCCTGGGGGCCATCTTAGACCACCAAGTGTTCCCAGAACTCCGGACGAGAAGGCTCGCACTCGCGACGAGGCGAATCGCAAACTCTCCGCTCTCGTGCCAGGTTTGTGATTCGTTAGCTCAATGTATGTCGAGTTTTGACTCTATTTCAGATTTGGCTGCAAATATGATTGGACGATCGAATGCGCGTCGAGGTGCTCGGAGAATTTTTGCCGTGCTCCAAAATCGAAGACTTAATCAACACATTGTGTACACCATAGTAGACGAGGTATACCATATGGCTATGAATAGATTCATGTAGTAACATGGCATCTACAGGTTTTCGCTGCCCTATTTCCCGAGGCTGTTCAAGCTTCGTGATCGTGGAATTATATGACGCCCGTCTCACGTGCGAAGCAGTTGATTTAACATTGTATTTCATTGGAAACCAAGTGGCAAGTTAGGGTGTGATAAAGATATCTATGGCTATAAATGCCCTGGCATTCCTACTCAAAGATCAATTGCCCATCGTGGTGCTTCTATTGCATAGCATATATGTGAACAAACAAACACCTTGGTGAAATGGTTGACATTCCATAGGCCAGCGGAACCGAGCAGGTGCATTCCGTTCCAAGGTTTAAATATGCTGTCGACGCGGCATTTAGTGATGTTATACTAGCTCCTAATGTTTGTCGCGTTTGATAGTTTCTGAGAGGATATAAAAGACTATGCTTCCGACTGAATGCTATATATATGGAACCTCGAGGACCTGATCAAACTAAATAGACCAATCTCATCACTTATCAGCAAATTATGGAGCGAGGCTATCACCGACCTTCAGAACATTGTACCAACACATACGAAGTATTCTCGCTGCGGGTATTACTTCACGTCATATATAGCTAGCTTCGTGCCGACAGCTCGAGGCGGTGGTGGTGTGCGTGCATATAATTTGCATGTCTGGCTCATATTTTACTTTTGTTGTATACGATCTGGAATGTCCCCTGCAAACCCTAGGGTGTGAGAGTGTATAAGACCTTTATAAAGGCTTTGCAATGTCGGATTCTGCGCGATGTAATAGGCTTGCAGGGAAATTATTGTTGATAGTACTTGTTCATCGTATAGGCCGCCAATATACGTACATCAGGCAAGCTACAGCGCTCAATAATCACATCCATCATACACTGAGAGCAATCAGGTTCGCTCGTCACTGGCTAACGTCTTTGTCTCCTCGTTGGCCAGACCTAACCCCTCTGGTCTGCTATCACCCGTCTGATTAAATCCACTGCATGTGTAGACCTAGGCTCGATCTGACATTTGAACGGCTTCGGGTGACTGCACGAGTAAATGGTCATAATTATCCAAGAAAAAAAAACAGAGATCAGTTAAAAGGTCTCGAACCTGATCGTCCCGGACATCCATTCTATCTCAGGCTCAATTATGTTGCCATGGTCATCAAGGGCCTTTGTAATCTTGAACATGGCGAGAGTCATCGCAAAACTGAGGAAAAGGAAGGGCTCTGCAAGGTGTTGTCCGGGACAAATTCTGCCCGAGCATGGTGGGTGAATTGAGGATCAAGCCGACCAGGAGCCGCCTGACCTTCTTCCAAATCCAAATGCGAGCTGAGACGGGTTAGCCGTCACGTCCGCCACTTTTTCCGCTCCTAGGAAACGCTCGGGACGGAACTCGGATGGGTTTGGGAATACCCTGGGATCGTTAAGCATCCACCTTGGGTTGGAGTAAATAAGTGATGCAATGTAATTGAACATAGAATAGCTTTAAACCATATGTTTGCAATAACAAGGGATCCAGCAGGGATCCTGTAACCCTTGTAGACATCGTCTTTCATCACACGATGCGGGATGCCTGTCATGTTATGTAAAGTTGCCGCACATAGATCGAGTCCAGTAGAGATATCACTCGCCCAAAGGTGCGATTGGCGCCCACCTGAGGATTTCCTTCACCATCGCGTCGATGTATGGTAACTGGGAACGATCAGAAACAGACGGAAGTCGTTCACTACCTATCACAGAGTCTATCTCAGCCTGCGCGGCGAGCTGGACTCGAGGATGAGTGCACATAGCAAGGAAGAATGTTGAGATTGAAGAGACGGTCTGGACAAAACATCATGGGCTGCTGGAAAGAGATGCGACACCGGAAAGAAAGACGTACCGTGTCGGCTCCACCTAATCGTCCCAAATGAGAACGAAGTAAAAGTACTCGGACAATGGTATTACCTGAGTACAGAGACAGGGCTGCCCACTTAATATCTGACTCACTCTCTGGCGTACATCCATTTTCAAGCAATTGTGAGGTAAACGAAGTTCGAGCCCGTCCTTCGGCCTGAAAGACATATCTGGTGAACATTTGCGCGTCGCGAGGAAATATCGTACCATTTGACTTCTAGTAAACTCGTGAGGTAACTCCGCCATATCATTCATGTCCTTCCGCCATTTCGACGCTGTTCTCCTAAACCCCATCCCTGGGAAACTGGAAGGGATATACTTCACTGAAATTAAATGAACAAGCTGCATCCCGTGGAGTATAAGAGCAAACCAGACGCACACCACGGTAAAAAGTCAACCAGGAATGCACCTGGGGTCGCTACTTTAGAGAATTCATCTACGGTCAACTCTGCGAGTGTCACTAGCGGGTCCGTCTGGGTTTCGGATACATCATAACCATGAGAAATACTCAGTATTATTGCTCCTGCAGTACTTAGTTCACGTTGGAAATTAGATAGTGGTGTGAACAAATGCCGGGTGCTCACTGTCGTATATGTGAGAGGAATTGATCTGGGGTGTCTAAAAGGCGACCAAGAAATCGGCCACATTCCTTCTCTTCAAGTTTCCAGAATGATTGCGCAGGTCGCGGACCCAGGACACTGTGGAAAAGACGGCGGGTGTGGCGAAATCGTTCATTGTAGGGACTCAAAGCAAGTGACCGGTCCCAGCCAGTTAGCTCTCCTGCCATCACCATGCGTGGGCGGTCAGAATAGATTGAAGATCGTTTGTCTAACAGCTCTATGGCTGCCTGTGCAGAATTGAGGACAATGATAGAGCGGTTGAATATCGACACATATATCATGTCCCCTATAATATCCAAGCCGAATGGAGTTCAAGTACTTAGGGTCGGTTAAAAAATCATTAGTCACCGTGAACTTTCTGCCACTCTGCAAACTTGATCCATGCTTTGGTCTGAGGCATATCAAATACATTTCCTACGAGTGGCCATCTGGACGGTCCGGGTGGCGGGGGAAGTCGTTTTCTGGTCAGAATCTGGAAAGACACTAGGTATAATGCTAGAAAACACCCGACGACAACAAGGGCAGAGAGATTGCTGGTCATTATGAAGTGTGGATCAAACCTCTGAATACGGACTTATGTACCCCCAAGACCAAATACTGGAGAGCATATATGATACCGATAGACCATCTGCGTATTGTACCTGTCTAAACGCAATGATGGCACCTCAACCACTCTATCTATCCACGCGGCTACTTGTCACATGCAACTTGAAAAGTAACCGGTGTAAGAACGTACCTACTTACGTAAACATTGAATTAAGTATCACTTGATGTGTAATCTTGTGTATCTTTCCTTATGTAATTATGGACGGTCATGGTTGCCTCCACGGGATGATATCGACAAGTGGATTCCTCGGGCGTCTGAGCTCAAGGAATAACGACGTGCAAGTAACGCACTGCAAGTAGGCCTCACGGGTACCTTTCAATTCTCTCCTTCGTAGTTCCCTTCCCTTTCATGAAATTCTCATCAGTGGTTCGCCTGGGCTATGTTCAGATGATCGTGGCAGCGTCAACGCGGATGTCGCTAGTCACTCCAGTACTTGGAAGGGCCGTAGACTCGGCGTAGAGGTAGTCGTTGGCATTCGGAATTGGGATCGGTCAATGGGTCCATTCCGAGACACCACATCGCACGAGCAAGTTAACAACGGAATCGACTTCAGTTACTTGAAACAGACTTTCTTCAACAAGGCGTTGTGACGGTTTGTAGGCCAATGAATGGAAACAGCCTGGATAAAACCACTTTTTTCATCACAGCCCACGTAGTCTGCCTATACAAACATGCTAACACACTCACGGAACGCGTGAAAACCAATGAAAAAATTAAAGCCAGTCATGCATGGACAAATCGTTGCCTTCGAACTCATGCATACCAGCAATTGCAAGTCTTTTAATGTTCAATTACTTCTGTCTACATCTATGATCAGAAGTTAGCACAAGTAAGGAAACAAAACGAGATACTGGCGAGTTTTGTATGTGATACTCGGGAGAGGAAGGACATGCGATTCAGGCGTTTCCCTCCTAGATAAAAACGTTCTTCGCAACGGGTCAGGTGTCTTTAAATTAAGGCAGCTGGGCTAAAGGGAATGCGGGTAGGGGAGAAGGTCGAGGTACCCGTTATGGGCATCGATGGAGCCATAGGTAGGGAGGGCGTCTTTGGTCTAACAGGTAATGGCGGAGTGGACACTGATGGCGGGCCTGCTGTGAGTGCTGCCCTTTCGTCTGCAAGCTCTGAACTTTGCGAGTCAACCTTGTTGGCGTTTCCTTCAAAGCACTGAGGTAACGTCAACCCTGAGGCTATAAACAATCGCACGAAAAGCATACTCAATGAAACGATCGTCACTTTCCTCAATCTCTACAGATTACATTCTGTGCATCCCTTCGAGATATTCATTATTCTCACTGACCTCGGCGATGCTTTGTTGACATTGGTGGTGGCTTTGTTGCTCTTGGAGCAGAAATCTATACGGTTGATGCTTACCTACGACAGTTGAGAATGACCATTAGACCATTCACACAATCGACGGAAAGCGCAACGGTTTCCTCGACATAATTGCCGATAGAATTTGACGCGAGGGGACCTTGTCCAATACTCGAGTCTATTTTTACCCAATGTACCATTCATCCGATCTAGGATATTGACTAGCGGAATGACCCGTATACAAAACATGACAGCAGCTTGCGCGAGGCGTGCAATGTCAACCCATTGCCTGTGAATGTCAATATCAAAGGAGCGGGCAAAGAGATCAGTGGCACTTATTCTCCCGCCGTTAAAACCCCAATACACTGCACCGAGGTAGAATTTGTCATCAAGTTCTTACTAGAAGATGCCTGAGTCGCGATCTGGGCACCCTGAGACATCAAAGTGTGGACAAGGAAGTATTGAGAGGAAATGGACTCGTTAATGAGTCGTAAGCCCCCGCCGGAAGGAGATGACAAGGAGAATAAAAAAATAGGGACGCACGAGAGTGTACCAGGCCAAATTGCGGCTATGGAGAATAAGTATTCAGAGCGAGGTCATTATGGCGATTCATAATGCACACACATATGGACTGCCCTTTCTCATTTTGGAACAATCATATCATTACCCATTGCAACCCTTACCCCCACAGGTGAGAGGTTATTGGTCAGCACCCAACTTATTACTTATGCTTCATCACGTGATGTGATCATTTGATAATGGTCTGAGTTCAAAGGAAAACCTTATCGACTTTTCCTTCGAACTCAGGTATGTGATATCTATGACTGACTGTACTGGACAAAATAAAATCATTTTTCTAAAATCACAAACAAATCATGTATGATTTGTTAAAATCCTTATATATCACTGATTATCTCATATGATGTTCTGTGATACTCAATGATCTGTTATGATATAGAGTGATCCTGCTCTATCACCAATGATCACAAAGTATCATAGGAAATACTTGGTGATCATTGGTGATCATGCATGATTGGTCTATTATCATTCATGATGTGCCTCACTGATGATCACTCTAAATAATTATATTTTAGTGATCTCTTCAAATCATTCTACATCATTCAGTATCCTCATGTATAATTTATAGTGATCCCACAGGATTTGTTATAATGTATCAGTATTTATAGTTATAATCCACCCTGAATTATCATAGCATGATCATTAATGAGACATTATCTTTCAGGATCTTTCAGGATCCTGAAGGATGATCAATACTCTGTGATTCTGCAGGATCACTGTGGGATCCTTGTGTATCACATCTCAAAGCAGGAATCCATTCCTGATACCATCTAAAAAGTGCAAACACAGGTTTGAAATGAATTCACTGGACAAGGAGGAAGGATATTTCATCAGAGGTGAGGGATCCTATCATATCATTCCTAATCACTGATTATCATGAAGTATTTTCCTTGATCCTCCAGTATCATATGTGATCCCTCATTATTTTGTGTGATCCCTCATTATTTTGTGTGATCCCTCATTATTTTGTGT
>QFFB01011718.1:0-11670 GCA_003316465.1 Ramaria cf. rubripermanens
TTCTCATTCTCTACTTCAAGACAGGCAAACCGATTATATGCATGCAACAGGGGCACACATTTCACCTGCTGCATGTTACAAAATCCAACGCTTCCTCCGTCTCCGGGGTGTCGTACTCCGGACCTCCGGGACCATCTTCCGTGGGGCATGCTCCATTGACGTCTGCTAGTGCAAGGAACTCCGGGAGGAGCTCCAGCTTCTCTTCTGTGGTCATGGATCTGATGTCGAAGGCTTGGGGGCATTCTCAGGCATAATGGCCTAGCTGTCGGCATCGGAAGCATACGACAGCTGGGCTGTTCCTTCTGCGTGTGCGGTCTACGTCCATTGGAGCAGGACCATCCTTCGGAGGTGGGGGGCTGAAGTTCCGAGTGGAGCCGAGCGGAGTGAAGCTCGGAATCGTCCTCCGCATCGGAGCAAGCATAACTCCGGATCTGGATGGAGGTGGAACCGGACGCACGGAGTTGCGCACTATGTTTCGGCTTGTTTCCACAAACGCCTCGTTTGCCTCCCTGTTCCGGGACACCTTGCATGCAGCTTCATACCACCCTTCCAGATCATCGAAATCCGGAGCTCCATCCCCGAGAAGCGCAACTTGATTCTGGAGTACCAGATCAAGTCCACGTCGGAACTTGATGACAATGGTCTTGTCGTCGTCATATTCCGCAAGGTCAATGAGCTCCTGGAAGCGATCAATGTAGTCGTCGACCGGATCCTTGGACTGGTACCAGCTTGTTCCTTCTAACTTTGTGAGAGCTGTGAGCTGCTCGTTCTTTGGACAGAACTGGTTGGAAAACATCTTCTCAAATGTGTCCCAGTCTCGGAAGTAGTTCCCTTTGCCTTTTGTTTCATGTTGGAGTACCTTGTTCGCAAAGCGGGCTGCACAGTCTGACTTGAAGAAGGACAGCGCCCAGTGGATGCGTGCTTGGTCATTCGGGAAGAGGTCTCCGGCGATAGCGAAGTAGATGCAGCAGGTGTTGAAGAACGCACGTCCCTTCTCCCGATCTCCGTCGAAGTCCGATGGAGTTGCGGGTTTGACCTTCGTCAGCCTCACAATCTTCCTCTGGTCCGGACCCCCAGTGTCATCTTCAGACATCTCTTCCAGTTTCGGTGTTTCGAAACTTGGCCCAGCTCGCGCCATGTTTTCACTATGCCTCGGTCCATCTAATTTAGCCAGAATAGCTTGTAGTGTTGCTTCAATTGCGTCGGTCTTAAGTCGGTTCTGCGTCAGCTCCTTCTCCATATTTCGGATGCGGTCTTCCGGACCCATCTCGGAAGTCGGAGGAGCATGGGACACTTGTTCCGAGGTGGGGAACTCAACGAGGGAAGAGGGGCTGTCGTACGCCGTGTGCACAGAAGAGGTTGCGAACTCCGAGTCGCTATCTCCAATTCCGAATGCACCTATGGCTGCTACAGCACGTGGTACGACTCCCGGCTTCCTAGTGAGAGACTTTTCTGCTGTAAGGGCAACCCTCGTGCACTGTGGAAGTCACGTTGTCACACAGGCTGACAGAGGGGAAAACCGAAGTCTACATAAATCAAGTAGACATACAATGGGAGGGGATCTTACCTGACAGAGGGGAAAATCGAAGAGAAAAGTCTAAGGTCCCACACTGCCAGTGAGCCCATATTATACTACGCTTAACTACAGTCAGGGTCAACGCTCAGTACGTACTAACCCTGCATGCCACGAATCTCCACTCGACCCTGGATGTTGTACGTGAGTCGTTTCACCTTCAGAGCCGCTCCAAAAGCGGGGGTGGGGTGGAGTTCGGAACTCCGGGACTTCAGAGGTGTGGGAGTGCGGAGCTTCGGAGGTGGGAAATGGGGTGTCCCCTGACAGCTGCAGCACAACTCCGGAAATAATTTAATATTTGTACCTTGGTTGCAATCCGTGCAATAACTAGTCCAAGTTATCACAGATGGAAGGCAATGCATTTCTTAGCAGCAATGCGTAATAAACTATTAGACTGTAGGTTCAAGGACACTTTCAGGGTTCAAGCGTATTCCAAAGAAAGAGGAATACACCTAGCAGGCGAGTTTATAAATGGACTGACCTGATAATCTGTCAGTGCACAGCAATAACGAGAGACGTAAGAGAAGTGCGTGTGAGGTAGCTTTTATAAGCAACTTGACTTGACTTGTGAAAGATACTGAACAGGAAAATCAACTGATCAATAACTCTCAGGTATTGGAGTGCAACTGGCAAGACTATCAATTGTCAGACTCACTCTGTAGAATTTCACCTGGAGGATTAGTCCAAGTGGCTAAGCAGTAAAGCAACTACTTAACTGAGAATTAATACACTAAAGTAAGTGTAAGAACCCTAGCTGGGGTCAGCAGCTTAGTAAGAGGTGCAAGTCACACAAGTTGTGTAAGATAGAAGATGGTTTAATTGATTTTTCTAAAGGTGGGCAGTATGGCCTCCTTTTATACCGTAAAGTACAGGGCTTCTATCTATAAATAGCTGAAGAGTGAGTCATGACGAAATATGGGAGTGAGACATGGAAACGAGGGAGGTGAGTCAGGAAAGTGTTCAGGACCATTCACATGAGTCAGGGCCGAGTCAGGGCTGAGAGTCAAACCAATGAGTCACTGCAGGCCCTGCTCCACTGGATGACTCACACGATCAAGTAACCTAACCTGATTTAGATGAAATGAGTCAAGGGGTGAGTCATTCATAAAGTGGAGCTGATGAGTCATACCACTTATAGAGAGGTGTGAGACAAGAACCTGAGTCACTTCAGAAATTAGTGCCATTCTGAGTGGAGATATGACTCATACGTAATTTGTTTGAGTCATAATATGTGATGGCCCAGTGCCCTCTACCCTGCCAGGAAGGTCAGGTGATAGTGGTGAGTCAGTGTGGGTCAGGCCCGGGCCTCCGGGCAGTGCTGCTGGGCTTCCCGGACACAAGCCGAGGATTTATCACCTCAAGCCTTAATGTCCGGACCGAGGGCCTGGCCCGAGTTGCGGGCGCGGGAAAGTCCGCAACTCGAAGACGCGAGTTCGAAGTCGGAGTCTGAAATTGGACAGCCGCGACATAGTTGTGGGTGTCCATGGGTGACCAGCATAAGTTCCACCAAAATACAAGTGTTTTTAAGTCTCCCAGACTTCGTAAAAATAAGAAAATATTACTGCAAGGTCATGGGAATGGTTTGATAATACTGAGATATTTTAATAGGAGTTTTTCGACCAAGGAGAGGGTTATTTCATAAGAAGCAGAACCTTCAGAGTGACTAAACAGAATAGGGGCTGGTTGAACAACCCTCAGGCTTCAAATATACAGACTTTGGACTGGTTGAACAGTCATTCCCATACAATAACTCAACCCATTGCCGTGCATGACATCATTGTAGCTGGGGATGTGTATATAAAGAGCTCAGTCTCTCAGTACAATAACAAGTCAAGTTCAGTTCTCAAGTCAAGTTTCTCTTAAGTCTTATGCTCAAGTCCAAGTCAAGCCCCAAGTTTAGAACACTAAGTCGAAGCTTTGTCACAGGACATAGCCACACATATGTCACAAGTCACACATCACAACTTCTATGTCATATGTCACATGAAGCCAGGTCATCATCACAAGAAGTCACCTGTGTTATACCCTAGAACAGGTTGTATGACTTGTTCTCAGTACCGGTCAACCCACAGCTGTAATCTCTTTGCCCACAAATGACTGCATTATAGACCATCCAGGTAGAAGGACCATTGCATGCAGGCTAATAGGTATTATTCCTGTTAGTGCATCTTTACTAGACAGAGGATTTCTTGGGGGCTGAGAGGTTCTTGGCCAACATAGCAATGGCTTCTGCCAAGTTCAGGGGCTTGTCTCCATCATCTGAGTTTTCCTGTCTTTGGTCAAAAAGATTTGTTGGGAATTGGTGAGGTATGTTATGTTCCTCATCGGGATGCTAGATTTCTTCGATGGAGGCATGGCTAACCCATGGTGAAGGTTCATCAAATGTGGAGAGACCAGCTTGGGCCATACTCCTGGTAACCACTCAGGGAGGCATGAACAATAAAGGTAGTGAGTTCAATATACTGTTAAGTTCATGGACATTACCTGGAACTTTGTAGGTTGGAGACTCAGAGGTCAGACTTCAAAGCAATACAAGGGGGGTAGGGACTTGGCTTCAACTTATGGGTTGCACCACCTACTATTGTTTGGTCCCTAATTTTGGAGATTGAAGTATTGGAGGTTGTCTGGAGGTTTGGACTTGGAGGTATCACTAATGGTATTTAGCTACAGAGGTAGTGATGTGAGAAGGACTGGAGGTTGGTAATGGGGAAATAAGTCAATATTCAAACTAAAGAATGGATACAAGATTGGAGGACTATTAATACCTCATAATCTAATTGTATCCTAAGAATGTATAACAAGAAGGACATAAACCTAGAACAAGAAGGATATATGAGCGTCAAATAATAATCAGTGTTTGGAATAGGGTCAGAGGTTCCGATCGAGCAAGGTACAAGTATTCTACTTTGGGTTGTGAATGAGGATTATACTTTAAGAGGCAAGCAACCAGAACTAAAATGGAACATAATAGTTACTTCAGAGTTTGAATGTCTGAAGGTTTGGAGTCTTGGTGTTAGATCTCAGGGATCTAACACCTTTGGAGATCCAGATCATGCTTGAACTACTTGCACCAAGTGACATGATCTCAAGATGACCCCTGGGATGTCAGTGGATGAATACACAGCTCAATTGGAACTTTTGGCAGGAAGGACAGGCTTCAATGAAGAAGTATTAGAGGATGCTTATGCCCATGGCCTCCCAGCAGTCATCCTTGACAAAATACATGCCCAACCCTTGCTTCCTGTCAAGCTTAAGGCATGGAAGGAAGCAGCCTGTCAAATTGATCATAACCACCATTGTGTTTTGGAGCTTAAGAAAGACAAAAACATCTCATGCACCCAGCTGCTCTCTGCCAATGCAAATGCATACTACCCCTGCCAATACTCCAATTGCCACAGCACCACCTACCAATGCAGTGCCCATGGACATCATCCTGTCATCATATTGAGACCTGAACCTGCTACAACTGTAAGAGACCTGGGCACATTTTACCAGACTGCCCTGAACCTCACAAGCCATGAGTCCATGCAAATCTCACAGAGGTGGACATTGTATCAATTGTCTCTGAATCTGTTGCAGCAGCAATGGATGTGCACAAGCAGAAAGTGGATGCCCCTACCCAGGAAGAAGGAAAGGGTTAGGCCAGTTGGTGGTGAAAGACATGCCCACTCAACAAATAGGTTCTCAGTTCTTGAAACATGTACAATAGGAATCATGGGTGATATGATACATCCATCCTCTAGCCAAGACCAAACTGGAACCGAACCGGCCATGCCAAAAACCCCTTCCATCTCTCCAACAGTTGATGCAAAACTTCCACTCCCTCTCTATTTCTGTACTGCTAACCTTCACTGATGGACCGAAGTACCTCTCAAGGTTCACTCTGTCAACACAGGTTATCCACTTGCAATTGACTCTCCTTGATAGTGGTGCTACAGGGATGTTCATCAATGTTGAGTTTGTAAGGGAGCATAGGCTTTGGACTCACCCTCTACCTTGTGTGATCCCTGTTTACAACATTGATGGCACCCCAAATGAAGTGGAGTGAATTAAGGAAGAAGTTAACCTCATCTGCACCTTTGGGGGTCATATAGAATGTGCTACATTCTCTGTCACAATCCCTTGGGTAGCTTGCCATCATTCTTGGTCACACATGGCTTATTGAACATAACCCAGAAGTTAACTGGCATACAGGAGACATGAAAATGACATGCTGTCCCAAGTCATGTGGAGCCAGACCCATTGACCCCTGATTGAAACCATCCCAGAGGAGAGTGGAGACCCAGGAGACACTGCTGCACAACATACTTGTGCCCTGCTTGAGGAAGGGGATAGAACCTTTGTCATCTTTATGGACAAAGGATCCAAGATGATTGGTGCAAGCACAACAGTTTCCCAGCAGCTTTCCAAGCAGGCCAGCAAGTCAGCACAAGTCAAATCCTTTGAAGACCTTGTCCCTAAGCCATATCAGGAGTTCTATGGCATCCCCAGTCTCGTTTGTGAAGAAAAAGGATGGCACTCTTAGATTTGTGCAGGAATACCACAGGCTCAATGATATAAAAATCAAATATGCCTATCCTCTACCCCTCAATCCAGACATCATGAATAAGATTGCTACTGGGAGGGCTAAATATTTCATGATATCTGCTGGGGGTATAACAATGTGTGCATAAAAGAGGGAGATTAGTGGAAGGCAGCCTTTCAGACAAATAGGGGCCTCTACAAGCCTCTGGTCATGTTCTTCAGACTCACAAACTGCCCAGCAACCTTCCAAATGATGATGAATGTCATTTTCAAGGAGCTCATTGATGAAGGGGTTGTGGTGGTATTCATGAATGACATTCTCATCTTCTCTGAGTCACCTGAAGAACATTGTAAGATTGTACAACATGTCCTTGAAATCCTTCAGGCTAACAATTTGTACCTCAAACCTGAAAAATGCTTATTTGAGCAATCAGAAATAGAGTAACTTGGCCTCATCCTCTCTCAAGGGCAGGTTGCTATGGACACATTCAAGGTTGTGGGAGTGCAAGACTGGCCAGCACCATGCAATGTCACTGAAGAGTCAAATCTTTCCTTGGCTTTATTAGCTTCTACGGCTGCTTTGCAGACAACTTCTCACACATTTCAAAACATCTCAACCAATTAATGAAACAGGACACCCAGTGGTCTTGGGATCTGAATGGTCCAGAGCAAGCATCCTTTGACAAGCTCAAACACCTCATTACCTCAACACCAATCCTTGTCCTTCCTGGTGAGCGCAAATAGTTCCATCTTGAAACAGATGCCTATGCCTATGCCACAGGCACTGGACTATCCCAGCTTTGTGATGATGACAAGTGGAGGCCTGTGGGTTTTGTATCCAAAAGTGTCATGGACACAGAATGCAACTATGCCATCCATGACAAGGAGCTCCTCTCTGTAATTTGGGGACTAGAGGAATGGTGCCACCTCTTAGAGGGAACAAAGTACAAGATTAAGATTATCAATGACCATCAGAACCTCACCTACTTCCACACCACACAAAACCTGAACCATTGTCAAGCATGCTGGTCACTCTACTGCTCTCATTTTGACTTTGAGCTGATCCACAGTCCTGGTCATCATTCAGCCAAGCCTGATTCACTCTCACAATATGTGGATCATAAGTGGGGGGGAGGAAGACAACCAAAATCAAGTCCTACTTACCCCTGACTCATTTCTTGTCAATGAAAACACCACAGAAACTAGTGTGCAGGTAGTTCCAGGTAAGGGTAACACCCTCCTGAACCTAGTAAGGAACTGTATGCATTGGGATGAGAAGGTTGTCAAGGCTCTCAAAGAACTGTGCTCCTCTGTGAACTTACAAGGAGAAGAGTGGTCTGAACAAGATAGCCTTATCCTCTATCACAAGAAAGTGTATGCACTGCTTGATATAAAAATACAATGCAACATAGTATGAGCACACCATGACAGTTCTCTCACCGGTCACCCTGGTCACTGGAGAACTACCGAGCTAGTCTTTCAGAGCTACTGGTAGCCTGGGATGGGATG
Organism: Ramaria cf. rubripermanens; assembly: GCA_003316465.1. Taxonomy (NCBI): domain Eukaryota; kingdom Fungi; phylum Basidiomycota; class Agaricomycetes; order Gomphales; family Gomphaceae; genus Ramaria; species Ramaria cf. rubripermanens. The sequence goes on from QFFB01011718.1 coordinate 7,607, forward strand.
TTGCATTGCAAAATATGTGAAAGCCTGTGACCTATGCAACCAGACAAAGACCTTCCCTGCTTCACCCATTGGCAAGCTCCTGCCAAACCATATCCTGGATTGCAGATGGCAAGTTATATCTGTTGACCTGATTGTGGAATTGCCAGCCAGCCATGGGTACAATGCTCTCCTTGTTGTTGTCGATCACCTCTCAAAGTGCACACATGTCATCCCTGCCACCTCTGATCCTATGATGTAAATTCTGTGGGGGTTGCTTGGCTGTTCCATGACCATGTGTGAAAGCTTCATGGACTCCATGAGGAGATTATCAGCAATTGTGGTACCCAATTTGTCTCTCAGTCTATGAATGAGCTGAATAAGCTTCTTGGCATCAAGATTGCTGCCGCCACAGCTTACCACCCTCAAACTGATAGTCAGACAGAAAGGGTCAATCAAGAGATTGAGCAATACCTTTGACTCTTCATCAACTAGTGCCAGGATGACTGGTTCTAATGGATGCCCCTTGCTGAATTTGCCTATAATATGTTAGATCCCCATCTACCTCAGATCTCAGCATACCTTGGAATTTCAGACCATGGACCTGGGGGCTTTGGCCTTGGAGTACTTTGGTCACACTCAGACACACACATACACTATTGCTACGTATCTGCTATTACTCTTATTCTTAGTGATAAAATGTAAGAAGAAGGAAATAGAAGACTCAAAGAAGGGAAACTCATTGCACATTAACTTGAGCACATAAACAGCCTCAACAACATGAGGGATGGGCTAAAACCGTATGAGATTCAAGTAGCTACTGATCTAGCTACTTATACATATGCAAACACAGGGGTGGAGCCCAGTGGAACATTGGATTAGGGGCTTATGACATGAGTGTGACACAAATGTAATGAAGGATAATGAAAGATAGAAATATTCATAATAAATCAAGAAAAGTAGTAGAAATAGTAGGAAAAATACCATAACTGTAAGGGGGACCTCTGCAAAGCTTGCGAAATCCTTGTGAACTCCTTGCAAAGCCTTCACACCTTACATTCCACTCCATGCGAACATTCCCACACCCTGCAAAGTCCTGCAAAGTGCATGTGAAGTATTTGCAGCCTTGCCAAAGTGGACATGAGGGGAGCTCTGGTGAAGTCCTGCGAAGTACTGCAGAGTCCTTCAAACTCCTGCAAAGTCCTTGCACCCTATGTTCTGTTGTAAATGTAACCTATTGTGCCATATTTTCACATCTTTCACATCTTATTCCTCTTTTATCCTAAACCTCCTTATCCCCACTTCACACTCTATTACATTAGTATTCATACACCATCATCCCCATGCTCGGACTTGTAGCTTCATAGAAAGGACTCTAGTATTATATAGTGCTCACATCCCTTATCTTCACCCCTTCTCTTCACACCATCTAAATAGTACATCCCTTTCCCTTTGTCCAGACCACATACCGAGCCAGTGTGCAAGTATCACCACCATCCCTGAGCCCACAAGTTGAGCAGCAGCCACATGATGGGCCATGACCACAGGTCACATCCAACGATCGAGGCAAACATATGTGGGATACCCAAGGCACGAGCACATCACACTATTGAGCACGAGTCACAAGCGAGCAGAACTCCCAAGCAAATTGAGCCAATCATGTCATGAGCAACACCGTATCAGATATACACCACCATCACATCACCAACTGCTCACCCCTGACTGGCACCGATAATGCGGCCCACCGCACAGGGGACATACACCATCCATTCTAATGGGAGAATGTCACGAGCTTTCCCCCGCAGCATATCTCTGATTCACGAGTAATTTTGCATGCATACCTCTGTTGTATTTTAGCTTGCCTGTTAAACCTGCTGCAATAAGACACAGAATCATTATCCCTTCAAGTCATACTTGCAAGATACATACCTTCAAGTCAAACTTCCTCATACACGCACCATTGATCGCTTCGAGACACAGGCATATTCTCATCACATCTCTACTACATATCATATCAGTATTCACCCGTACCCTCGTATTCTTCACATGTTCCACTCCATGTGAACATTCCCATGCCCTGCCAAAGTCCTGCAAAGTGCATGCAAGGTATACATACCCCAGCCAAGGTCAAGCCCACCAGTCATTGCTTCAGCAACAGGCCTCTTGCCCCTAGAGTGTCACAGGGCATTCTCCCAGCAGCTCCCAAATACCTACTTTGGCCCTGTCTGTATTTCAGCACCCCTGTGGGTTAGGTAACTCAGGCTTTGGAGGTGTGGAGTTATGATGCCCAAAGTATATAGTTGTTAGCTAGTGGGCAAAGGGATCCTCAGAGTTTTCTCTTAGGATTTCCCCTTCACCAGTGCACCACTTGAGTGTAGAGCATCTGCTTAGGTCACCCTCATACATTCACCCAGTGTGCTTCAGGGTGATACCTCTCACAAGGAAGCCCCCCACTTGACTTCAACATCCTAGGGCACAATGCAGTCCTGGTATGATATGTGCTGAACTTCCACCTTGTCATTCTGACTGATCCCCCCAGTGGTGATGGGTTCATGATCAATTCAACAACCTGGAACATGCCCTGTACCTGAAGAGACCCCCATCTCAGGACTTCCCCATCCCAAACAGGAACATCAATCCAGAAATAATATTGACTCCTGGGGGATGCTCAAACAGTTCTTCAAAGAACACACTGTTCTGTAGGGGCACAACATCACTGGACCCTGGGTCAGGTATGTCACAGCCTGTGTTCCCTGGGATGAAAAACAGTTTGGGGGAGACAACTAATTGGGCTGCCTGCACCAATAATGCCCTGAAATAATGTACATACACCTCTTTTACTACAGGGCTGTTGCATATAACTATCTTCTGCCTGAACCCATGGTGCTTAAATTGCTGAGCAGTTGGCCTATGTACCCTTGTACACATGAATGAGTCATGTGCCACACCAGTCTCCCCAGCTCTTTGGAGGCATCCAGAAAAGCAATATCTTGTTTTCCTTGGTCTTGTTTTCCTTGGTCTTGTTTTCCTTGGTCTTGTTTTCCTTGGTCTTGTTTTCCTTTCCTTTCCTTTCCCCTTCAGATCCTGCTTCTCAGTCTCCTCTTTTTCCCCTGTATCCTCTGTACTTTTCTCCATCTCTTTCTCCATCTCTTTTCCTTCATTCCCTGTTTTCACACCTGTGCCTAAGCCTCCAACCTCTGCCTCCAAACCCCCAACCTTGAACCCTGCACCTCCACACTGGCCAATCTCCCTGGCCCAGTGCTTGACCTCTCACCAAATCCCCTTGGCCTCTTGGCCACTGTCCAAGGCCCCAACTTGGCCTTACCCACCACCAACCACTCCAGTGATGTCACTAAATGACTGAACACCTTGGCCATAAAGAATTGCAACTTAACAGCCAACTTGGCCAGAGTCAGCCACTCCTCCACCCACTTCTTCTCCTCCTGCTGCCCCTGGTGCAGCCAGATGAGGACTGTGAGGATGTCCTTGTGAATGTTGGCTAAGAGCCTCCTCAGCTCAACTGACACCATCCCTGCTCTAGGCCAGACCCCTGGGGTCCACACCCTCTTCGCCACTGGCTTGGCCACTGAATCAAGGATGCTCCAGCTGCATTTTGGAGCCACAGTGAAGGAACACTGGACTTTCCTCACATTGCACTGCTGATAGGCTTTGCCCCCACCTCAGATGCAATTTTTGTGACACTTTTGGCATGTGTTAAAGATGCACTAACAGGATTAATACCTATTAGCCTGCATGCAACAGTCCTTCTACCTGGACAGTCTATAATGCAGTCATTCATAGGCAAAGAGACTACTACTGTGGGTTGACTGGTGCCGAGAACAAGTCATACATTTTAATATCTACATTTTTTTTTTTTTTGATTCCTTCGTGAATGTGATGCCGAATATGGCATGCGCGTTGATTAATCGAAGGTGACATAGTGCGGGGATCGGAGATGATATATGATGATGTTCCAGAGATTCGGCTCAGGGGTTCCTTCGGCGTCAAGATGGATCGTCAGTCGAGTAAAAGAAGAGAGATTCAATGTATGGTAATGAATTGAGGGAGTAGATAGATAACCTAGTCTA
>QFFB01011724.1:0-11489 GCA_003316465.1 Ramaria cf. rubripermanens
GTATAACATCAGTGTAATTCCGACATGGGCCTACAGTTGTAGCGAATAACCTAAGAGTAGTATGTGAAGAATCACACACATCCTCAAGGAAAGGTCACCCCAGTTCAGGTGTTCCTTTCACTGATCTGAACACTTCTGTGAAGTGCTGTGAATAGCGGCCTCAGCAACACCCCTAAAGGGGCGTAGCGAATAAGATCAAAGGTTCACACTCACCGTTAGGCACAACTACCAATGAGGGAGTAGGTCATTGCACTAAGGTTTTTCCTACTAGTGAGGAGTCAAATAACGAGGTAGACATATGATAATTGAACTAGGGAACTATATATGTGGAATTCGAAGTACTTATAGTAAAGAGCAAATGCAGGGGGGGATAGATTGAGAGGGGTGAGAATACCATGGAGTTAGAGTATAGATTATGACATGGAATCAGGGTCAAACCATCTTCATGGGGAACAGCAACAGATGGGGTCTGGGAGTGAAACCTATTGATTACACTGGACTTCTACTCATCCTTGGTGACCCTGCACACTGCAAGGGGACTGCAAATGATGCGAAGTGAGAGCAAAGTATTGTGATACAATGGCAAAGATCCTGTTTGGTGCCTAGCAAATAGAAGTGAGATCAACTACAGAGGCCTTGCTGATCTCGGTGTGATAGAAGGCCACTAGGTAGGTTGATGGAATTTGCTGAACTCAGGATGTGGAAAATAGCAGTCATGACACCTATTCCAGAATCCCACCGGGACATCATTAGCATCAATTTCATCATTGAACTCCCAGAGTCTCACAGCTACAATACAATCATAAACATTGTGGACTCAGTAAGCAAGGTGTCTCACTTCATTCCAACACACACGACAATCACTGCCCTTGGTGCAGCCCACTTGTTCCTCGCACATGTCTGGAAGCTACAGGGACTTCCAAAGCAAGTCATTTCCAACCAAAGTCCACAGTTTGTAGCAGAACTGACATGGGAGCTCTACCGCCTTCTTGGCATAAAGCTAGCTGCCACTACAGCCTACCATCCACAGGGTGATGGGCAGACAGAACAAGTCAACCAGGAGTTGGAGCAGTATCTGCACCTCTTCATCAATGAGAGGCAAGATGACTGGGATGAGCTGCTTCCACTGGCAAAATTCCAGTACAATAACCATATGTACATTCTGCCACAGCAAACTCCCTTCATGCTTGACTCCAGAAGACACCCACAGATGGGCTTTGAGCCACACCAGGTGGAGTCCCACCTGGAAATGGTCAATGAATTCCAAGACCAGATGGACTTGACCCTTGCAGAAGTCAAGTCAGCTCTTGCAAAGGCCAAAGATGACATGGCACAGTACTACAACCAGTGTCGAGTTCCAGCCCCAGAGTACCAGGTTGGAGACAAGGTGTACTTGGATGCGAGTGACATTCGCACTACACACCCCTCACAGAAGCTCGCCCACCGCTACCTTGGTCCCTTCACAGTAGTGCAGAAGGTCAGGTGGAATGCATACCGCCTTGACCTTCCAGCATCCGTGTCCCACCTCCACCCCATCTTCAATGTGATAAAGCTACTTCCAACTCTGGATGACCCAATTCCAGGCCAGGAGGTGACTCTGCCACCTCCGCCAGAAATAGTGGATGGAGAGGAACACTATGTGGTAAAATGGATCCTAGACAGCTGATTCATGAGGGACTCGCCTCCAGTTCCTTGTGAAATGGGAAGGATATGGGTATGGGGAAAATTCATGGGTTCTGGAGCAAGATGTCACTGCCTCAGACAAACTCCGAGAGTTCTATCAGACACACCCCAGTGCCCCATGTCAGATTCATTCAACAGCCTTCCAATCCCTCATGTCCCGTGCTTCAAGGATGCAATATGCTAGAGGGGGGGTGATGTCAGGGGACGCCCTGCTCTCCACTTCGCTTCTGCTTCCAGCACTACCTTGGAAGTGAAACAGTTCAGGTACGAACATCCAAGGTTGGTTAAGGATCCACAGAGTGCAGGGTCAGTAGGCACTGAATGATGGCCCTGATCATAGTTGGACATAGTATAATACTGGCTCACTGGCAGTGGGTGACCCTAGACTTTTTTCTTCAGTTTTCCCCTCTGTCAGGTGAGATCCCCTTTCATTGTATTCCTCCTAGATTTATATATATACTTCAGTTTTCCCCTCTGTCAGCCTGTGTGATTGTGTGACCTCCACAGTGCTTGAGGGTTGCCCTTACAATACCTTTGATCAATTTTCTGAACAAGGTTGTGAAGATCATCCAAGCCTTGAGGTTTATCAAAATGTACCATCTCATCCTTGATTCTCTTTGGGAGCACAATATACACCCTTTGTTAGAGAGCCTAATCATTGTGCTGAAGCAATAACATGAGTCAGTAGAATTCAACAAAAAAACAGGTGGCCTTGTGGTTATCCTTCATAACCAGTTGTTCAAGTTCAACCTCAGCATTGGGTTCAAGATTGTAGGGACCAAAATTGATGTAGAGTTCATCAGTGAACACCTCAAAGTCACTTAGCCAGCTGGGTTCATTTCTCTCATCAGTTAGGTAGGGCTCAAAGTAGTTGAGAGCCATACCTTTCAAGAAAGACAAAATATAGTTGACCTTGGCCAGATCATATTTAAACAAATTTGGCCTGGAACAGAAATTGAGCCTACATTGGAGTAAGAAGCCTCTGAGTTTCTTCAGGTCCAAACTGTCAAACTGATTAGGTTCCCAAAGCTTTGCTTTCGAGGGTTCTTGCCTGCTGTCATTTACAGTGTCAGCAAGCTTAGTCATTGCATTAAAAAGCACCATGACAGGCTCCTGGTCGGGAAGTGCAGGGCCTTCCCTGTGATTAGGGTCAGGTGGTGGGTCATTGTCAGAGCCATCGGGAGTGCTGTCATCAGTGTCAGAGGGTTTGCTTGGGTCACTATCTCCAGGGTTCCAGGATGCTTCCAAATTTCCTCAAGGTTCCTCAGAGCCCTCATCAGCTATGTCTTTGATGTGGCCTCAGGGAGCAACTGGACAAACTGGTCCTGGCAACGGATTCTGATAATGTTTACGGAATGGGGGTTTTCTTAGGGTGGGATGAATTCTGTCCTTACTCTGTGAGACTGGATAGTCAGGGTTAGTCTGCTAGCATTGTGTACTGATGATCTAGTTGCTGGAGGCATAATGTAACAACCAAACATAGGAGTTCTGATATACTGTTAAGCTGCCAATTGATGGACAGGTGTTACCAAGATACTTGGCCAAAGGCCAAGATGGGGTTGGGTCAGACCCAAGGTATGTGATCCAAAGTCCTGAGGTATGCCAAGATCCGAGGTGGAACAGGGATCTAACACCATGCTATTATACTCACCACTTCCAACTAGCAGGTAAGCTCTCAAAACAAGCCATAAGAGAAAGCTTAAGAAAGAAGCTTTCCTTTTATTTGCTAACCCCCTAAGATATCACAGATTCCAAACATCAATATTCAATCCCAAAGCACCCTCAACAGACTACTGTAAAATAGCAGCTGATCTGCCTTGCAAACAATCAAGCATCCTCATACAGTTACAGACAGGACACACACAGCTGCAGCAACACCTTTATAATATGGGTCTTGTAAGCACACCACTATGTCCATGCTGCCACCAAAAGGAAGAGATGATCTGGCACTTCCTCACCTGCATGGCACACACAAACCACTGCCAACCTATGATCAATGTGCTCAGACCCAATGCCTTAGACGTATCAAGGCTCCTTTCTGATCCTGACTGTATAGAACAGATGTTAGAATATGACAATGCAACCAAGTGCTTCCACCCTGCACCAGACCCCTTGCCCTAACTCACAATGTGGAGCTAACCTCATACTGAAAACCCCATCAATAAAGCCCGCCTATGCCTTCACTAGCATGCTTGCATGCCTGCATGACCTCCCCACTTGAACCAAGTCATGCTGCCATGCTCCTTCCCACCTGCATGCCCTGCCATCCAGCTCACTGCCCACTTTCTCCTCCCAGTTTAATACTCATGGTCACTTTCAATTGTATTATGGGATATGCCTGCACCCCTTATTATAGCCATCTATTTTACTTTACAGTGTTCAACTTTCCCAGGGAGTTAGTCCAACTTGGGACCCCCCCACCTTAGGGCTTATGTTTTGTTATCCTGATAATGGCCTTTCAATAGCTACTTGTATTATCCTACATGAGCACAACTCTACAATCAAAGACTTACAAACAGGGCAGTAGAAGCCCTTGACTACTAAGGGCAATAGAATGTGTAATGTTCCCAATCATTTTCATTGATCTATATAAATCTACCTAATCAAAGTTAGGTAACTAATCAAAATCCGTTACAAGACGTTATTCCAATTACCAATTATTTTGGACCCTTGAGCCAACACAAATTCACAGCACTCATGCATCGATGACGTCGATCGGCGAATCATATCAATCATTGGCACTACATCTCATCCGACACAGTGAAAGCCAAGCCAAACAACAGCCAAACTAATGACGGTCAAGTCCGCAATTAAATACCCACCAGAGTCAGTTAAAAGGCCTTTCCAAGAGTATCACCTGTGTCTCGCAATCGCTGACCCCTGGCATGCACAACAGAAGCTTCAACACCGCTAGTACGCCCTCCAGAAGGTCTCGAGGAGGGTATGTGTCCTATACCAGTCGGCCTTATGAAAGGAAGGAACCTTCCCTTAATCAGCTTATGAAGGGGCTGGGAGGTGAAATTGAAACCATCCCAGTGCCATCCGCTGCAGGGCAGTCTTCGCCTGTCTCTATCAAAAGCCTCCAAGCCGTTGCATCCTATTCCTGGTTAGAAACCACCACCCCCACTATTATCGTTCCCGGTATTCGATCCATGTATATGTAACCTGTACAATTCCTAATTCCATTTGAGTAGGCTCGCCCCCGGTATGGCGTGGGCGCACAATGCCATATACGGTCCCTCGTGATACGGGACTCGTCTTCGCTGATCAGAATGCCGCACGACTTTCAAGCTCGCCCCTCCTCCCGCTCATAGCAGCGGTTTCACATCATTCACCAAAATTCTCCCTGGCATCCGTTGACTTTGTAACGGATCGCAATGGGCTCCGAAAGCTGTGTCGTTGGGCATCTGGAGACCCAAAATCAGGCACGTTCAGGATAGACATCGACCTAGTGGGTCATAAAACTGTTCTCATGCAGCGGTGGGAAACGGAAACTACACAGCTGGGTGGCCCAGGATATGAGCGAGAGTTTGAAAACGCTAGCACGACTCGGAGGGCTGGCTGTGAAAATGCGACTGGACATCACAGAATTGTCACATACGTGAGCAGTTTGGTGCCTCCCTGGTCAATTTCTCCAGTAATTCAATGTTATTACAGGACCTGGGAGGTCTGAAGATGCTAGTCCGGTTCAAATGTGATGCTTGCCTCTCGAAAGAGACGCTTGATGAGCCCGAAAGTCAGACAGTGGAGCATGATCCACTGGACGAGCTCACAGCGGGTCTGCAGAAGCTCACCGTTGCCACGTCATCCACTGCCGCTACCAAGGTTCCAGCGTTCAAAGGCGCTTCCTTGAGCCTCCTTACACGGGGAACACTCGTCCCCCAATCGGACCTCCTAGAGCTCAAGACACGCTCTATCCGATCTGTCGGTGAATTCGATTGGGAAGACACTTACTCCCAGCTTCTGCTTTCCCAGACGCCTAACATTTTCCTTTGCGTACATCAGCGTGGAGAGTTTCTGGAGGTTAGAAAAAGAAAGCTTGCAGAGTTTGAGACCGAAGCAATGGCGAGGAAGACGCAGGAGATCCTGAGGAAGCTGAGAAAAGTCCTGGGAGTGATTCAGGCCACCATGACAGCAGAAGGCGAAGGCGCTAGGTTCAGCCTGGTCTGCAAGCCCGGCGCAGAAATGGTTTTATACGAGAGGGAAAGCCAGGAAACAAATCTCCCGGATGAAGTCTTGAAGAAATTTACCGAGTAGAGATACAAAGTGGTTCACATTTGACCTGCTAAATCAAAGATAATGGCATTGTGGCTGACTTGGCAGGATATAGTCGGGCTTGATTTCTGTAATGGGACATAGTTAGTTCATAGTTCTAAGTAACGCATTGCAAACTTTCCATCAAAACTTACTCCTCTTGCGATTTTGCGTTAGCCTTGCTCTATAGACTGCAGCCCGAGATTTGCTACACATCAAGGAAAAGTGAGCGGCATGCATTGAAATGTGCCTGACCTCACAGGAATAATTTAATTAATACTCCCAGTGGCGCTCCTCCAAGCGCGACAGCAAATGAAATAACGTCCAAGATCACGCGCTCTCTGTGTCGGAGCGTTTTCACGGACGGGGAGACGAGTGGCGTGGCGACGGAGAAAGAATCATGGAAAGTCAAGCTCTGACAGGAGGCATTCCCGCCGGTCTCACATCCTTCAATCAAGGCCCATCGCTTTGATCGGCTCAGTTGCCACTTGCTCCGATATCTCGTTGCGTTCCAATTACCCGATGTGGGCTTCCTCCCTACACCATGGTCTCTGCTTCATATATATCTCCCGATGCTTCGCTTCTGCTAATTTGCCTGAAGGGACGCCAATGGACTGCGTCAGCCCTGCTGCGTCCGAGTTATCTGATGATGGTCCGCCGCTCGCTAGACTCTTTCTAGGTTGAGGCGAAACCGAAAGCTAATCGATTCTCAGCGAGTGGCTCATTCGTCATCCCATTCTCTACCGACCACGAAAGCTGTCTGAATATGGACATCACTTTCTTTAGCATATCAACCCCCACTCCTATCAATGGAATTCTGACTGGTTATATCATGCAATGAGGGTGAATATCGTGCTCTTCCCTAGTTCGGTTAATAAGTATGGCTGTCATAACTCCCAAGTTAGCTGAATGAGATACCTAGATATCTATAACAACTTGTTCTTCAATGAATCCCCCACGTCTTATCCAGTTTGCACATTGAGCAGCGACAGGTTCACTATGTACTGTGGTCCTGTTTCAGCACATCCTCTACTTACGGGAAGTAGGTTGACTCACAAATGCAAAAGGCGTGAGGAACCCTATGTTTATCATGTACAATTCTGACAGAAGGTGAATCTCCAAGAATTGTTGTAATCTTTTCCCGTTCCTTCCCAACCCAGTCGTCTTTGGCTGCATAGTAAAGCCACAATTTCGATGAATGATCATTCAGAAACGAAAAATCTGGCACTGTGATGGCACGCATTTCATCGCTTGCCATTGTCAAACATGAAAAGATTGCCCGAGGAGAGGAAAGGAGCGAGTGAAGTACAGCCTTTTGATGCGGGGGCCAGGAGGGAAACAATAAAGATAGAACTGGAGCGGAAATTGGTCGAATGAGAACAGACAGTCGAGAGATTACAGACGCAATCGGTGTATTGAAGAACCACTTTCCCTGCTGTTAGCGAAGTACACAAATCAATCATGATCAAGAACACACTGAAAATTGTCTTCCGTTAGGTGTCCGTGCTAGGTTTGATATCGTTGGGAACAGCAGAAACAATGCATCTATGTCATTTGATCTTCTTTTGAGAACCTGTAGCCTCAGTGAGCACCAATGCCAGTATTATCACAAAAACGCATACCTGTGTTCCTATCCAGGACCCAACACTGTGGCCGACAAGGATAACTCTTATATCTGGCCAACAAGCCCTGATCTCGTCAAAAGTCTCTAAGACAGCTTCCACTTGATGTAAAAGACCCATTTTTTTAGAGACATTTACATGAGGGGTGTGTCCTAGGTGTGCATGCGCAAGAATGGCCAGTCCATCGTGTTGAAAGGTGCCATGAAGCGTGGACAGGAATGGAGTATAAAAGTCTATAAGACCAGGATTACCTAGCACATATGGTGGGATGAGATCGCGTTTTCAGGAACCATTAAACTGACCAGGAATAAACAGTACAACGGTTCGAACCTCTGTGCCCACACATGGCCACCATCTTACGTGTGCATCGATATCTGTTTCAAATACTGTGTGAGTGAATAGTCCCGAGTAGGATCCAGGACTGCTGTCAGGATCTCTGGAAGCATGGTGTAGAAATCGGGGCACTTGGTGTGCCATCAGCGGCTCGTACTTTCCACGTGGTGACGTGACCATCGCGCTAGACCACGTTGTGTCACAGATCTGACGTCACACAGGCTGAACAATGACTTTAGGTAAATGTCTCCCTCATTCGGTGAGCTGTACAGCTGAACTCAGACAATACATCATCTTTCTATCTTGTCCTCCACGTTCTACGACCCATTCTAAGTTATTCTGTGTCTTATTTACACGACTCATAACCTTTCCTCCTTCCTACAATTTGCAACTCCCTCCCCCCCCCCCACACACACAAGCCAACCTCCCTAAAGAAGACTATCTCATTATATGACATGTCGGGGCAAGCCAGCATGTCTGACGGAGGAGCAGGCAAAGACGGTTCGAGATGATTGCGTTCCTTCGAGAAAGCCTCCTACGAAAGCGGAATAGCAACCGATGAAAAAGGAGAAGCTCACCTACTTCATGATATGGCTTGACGGCGAAGCGTTACGCCAATTCTACTCGTAGAACCTGTCCGACCGAGCATCGTGGGCAGTGTTGACTAGAAAGTGGAAGCAAGTTTTCCCCAGCAGAGAAATAATACCCGCAGTAGGAGAGACTTTCAATAACTGGTTCAATTCCAGAATACTCGAGAGTGAACTACTCGCGAGGACGATAGACGAGGACCGACGACCGGTTTGGCCCCTCGTGAAATTCGCCCAGACCCTCAGCGAAATAAACGCAGACTCACAGGCATAGACTCGATCGGGAAGTCCCATCGCGTCTACGGAAACCTACCGTTTTACGTGCAAATATCACTATCCTTCGACCATTCAACTATGGTCAGTTTCGAGGACTTGCGCCTAGCACTCAGGAACGTAGATCACCACCAACTCTCGATACGAACTTCAGTGGATCATCAGATCACGAATATGCCAGCAATAACGGAAGCTTTAGAACAGCTAGAACAAAAGAGGCTAAGCACCACGCGTACGCCTTACATAGCTCTCGCCAATACACCATTCCTACGTGAGTAATCCCAGCCATCACAGCCACCCGGATTTAGTGGGGATTTACTGCAATGATGAGAACATAAGGCACAGGAAACTGCAAACTGCAGTTACGGACGGTGGACACGGAAGGACGTAGGTACATACTCTCGTGCGCGTGAGTCGCGACTGCCTCTGCGTATACATTATGGGCTAAGTGGTCCACCACCGTGTTGCGATATTGGATCCGGAATCTGAACTAGAGTCTAGAAAGCTCGTCCGATCCAAGTATCCGTTGAGGTCGGTCGTGGCGCTCAATGGTGACCATGTATATAAACAGATTCATGACAAATGCCCAAATGCTCAAAATTCTTAATTGCATACAGTCTTACAAACGATTGCATCGAGATAACTCCGAATCATGGCAAGTTAGGCCGGACAGCCTGCACCCAGAGGGGCTGGTCTGTGCCATTTGGGAAGGGGGTCAGAGTCAAGATATACGAGGTAGAAAATGCACCCTGTTCCCGTCGAGAGGGTGATCAACTACGATTATTAGGTAACAGCCAAAACAGCGAGACTTACAGCGGCCCAGACGGAAAAACCGACGATGCTGTTTGAGTTCGACTTGACGAAAGCAAGCTCTGATGCAAGACTAAAAAGCCTCAAACACCGTTGTCACAAGAAAAAGATGCTGTGGACTTACGCCGTCTCGCAGCTTGCGGTGTTTCCGCCCCCGCTTTCAGAAAGGAGGGCCTGTCGGTTGCCGTTCGACTGGAGCCAGGAGACGAGGGTCGTGAGGACAGGAACATTGTCCTAGAAATTGACAATTTCAACCAGTTCATGCCATTAGGTATAAGTTTCTGAAGACTCACAGTGACACAATCCGCATGAGTTCCACTGTTGTCAGAGTCGAGGTATTTGTGAACTGTGGCCGAGGTAATGAGTTGGGGCACTGTCCGGCTATTTTGAAGGATGGGGACCTACCGTCGAAGACAAGCCGGGACGTGTTACCAACAGGATCGGTGACCTTGAGAAGATCTGGTCCAGCCTCTGTGGGGAGGGCCTGAGCACTGGAATAACTGGAGCCTGGGATGAGAATGATCTGGGAAGTTGCACCCGCTGCTCGAATAGCGTTGACAGCAGCCTGGACAGAGGCAGCCCAGAGAGCCGTTCCCTGTGGCAGATCATGGGGTTCGTTCCTGAAAAAAAGGGTGTTTAGGAATGTCCCAACCTCAGGAATGGGCGAAAATTACATGATCCCGAACTGGAGAGAAACATGTAAAAACAATTAAAATATGGACGAGGCAGGCGTGTACGCACGATTATTTTACTGGTATACGCATATTTGGTGGCCAGTTGCGACCAAATCGAGGCGTACTGGGCATTTGTCGGACCTCCCTGGCCAATGACAGCGCCATTCCACCGAGCATAGTTGTGCTGCAGTTTGACACAGTCAATAACCAGTCGGATCGTCTAATAGACACCCACCAGGTCTACAATTACATAGGCACCTGTGGCCAAGGCCGCCTGCACAGTTGCGTCATATTCGGCGAAGAAGCTGGCGTTGATGCTTCCACCAAGGGTGGGAGTCATGAGCTGCCAAGCTGGATGGGATTCTATTCGTCGAAAGCACTTGGACTACGACGATAAACTTCTTACCGAAAGCTGAAGACAAAGAAATATCAGTATCTTCGATAAAAATTATAGAAATATCTACTAATGACTCACGGATACGGAACAGGTTCGCACCTTCGCCGGCAAAGTGCGCATACTGAGATGGAGGAGGGGTAACCCCTGTACCGGTGAAAGAACCGTCTGTGATTACGCTGAAGTCATATCCAGCAGTATTCACCCCCCCGAGGAAGGGGAGCCCACAGCCTGAACCAGAAGATGGGGGACTCGGAGCAGCACCGGGGAGACACTGCGAGTAGTCTAATAAAAGAAACAAATGAATTTACATCGCGGGACAGGATTTGAATGGTGTTCACACGGGTTTGATACGGTGCAGGTCGAGCCAGAAACGCATGTAGTGGGACCAGTCCATCCCGTGCCGCCACCTATAGTGATGTATTTTGTCACACTGTGATCATCAGTTGTTTAACCTGAGATTAATCACTCACATTGTCCATACACTGCCGACTGTGCCTTTGCGAGGTGAATGACTGTAAAAATGGCTGCAATCGTGGCTTTCATTTCGAAAGTTGAGCAAGTCGCTGAAGCAGCACCAGCCGTAGACGCTGTAATTTATAGGAAAGAGAAACCGGTTTGCAGGCTAAGGTCGGTTAAACCTGCATAGGGAAGCATCAATCCGTACTCCCCTCCATGTCTCCGACAATTGTCCTTGGAACCTTTGGGACAAGGCTGAAACACTGGAACCACGAGTTGTAGTTCTCTCATTCCTGATAGGTTTACTCTCTGTACACTTGATCGTCACTTGGAGGGAGTCACAGAATGGAGGATGTGCCGAGGATAACGATAGGTTCCTCCGACAGTAGGGGCATGTGAT
>QFFB01011738.1:0-19811 GCA_003316465.1 Ramaria cf. rubripermanens
CAAGTTCAGTTCTCAAGTCAAGTTTCTCTTAAGTCTTACACTCAAGTCCAAGTCAAGTCCCAAGTTTAGGGCACAAGTCGAAGCTTTGTCACAGGACATAGCCGCGCATACGTCACAAGTAACACGTCACAAGTCTACATCATACATCACATGAAGCAGGGCGATCATCACAAGAAGTCACCTGCATTATATGCTAGTTCTCAGGTTGTATGACTTGTTCTCAGTACCAGTCAACCCACAGCTGTAGTCTCTTTGCCCATGAACGACTGCATTATAGACCATCCAGGTAGAAGGACTGTTGCATGCAGGCTAATAGGTATTATTTCTGTTAGTGCATCTTTAGCGTACTGCTTCCACCTGTTCCGCCTGCTTGTGTTCCTTGCACTCGTGCTGTTTGTGCTCTCGTTGTGCACCTTTTTGATTGCACTCCACCTGTTCCACACACTCGCATGCCTCAGCCTCTTCCTGCTCGCATTGTGCTCATTTGCGCTCTTCATGCTCATGTATTTCAGCCTCTTTGTGTTCATGCCTTTCGTGAGCTGCCTTCTCTTCTTGCTCCCTTGCCACCAGTAACTTGTGGAGTTCATCAATGGAAAGATTTCTGGCATCCATGTTTTTTTACACGGTTGGCATCAGCACTAAGAGTAACAAACTTCCCTCTGCTTACAACTCTGCCCCTGCCTATTCTAAGTTCTGTATCATGTGACCAGCACATGGCCTTGTGGGGCTCAACCTTAAAAGGGAGATACTGTTACATCTGTATATTCTGCACTCCTGTTCTGCCTTCTGCACTATCCCTTCCATTTACTACCCTACTGTTACTCAGCTTTCCAATTCTCACAGCCCCTTTGTTAGCAAGGGTACCTTGTTCCTTGTGGAATGCCTGTGTCCCCATACTGACGGATGATGGGTACCTATTTTAGATATCATACTTACATTCCCCCCCTGTCCTATGATCCCCGACTCCGCTTGTGATCTGTATTGAATACTTTTCTGCTCTGACTCAGATTTCATTACTGTTACCTCCTTACATGTACCTCCAGTATATTAACTCCTGTATTTGTACTAAGTAACCTCAGTTCAAATATTGACCTCATTTCCTGTGTTAACCTTCCATAGTGTTCCTAGTACACTTCTGCTATTCCTTCCACACTTCCACATGTACCATGGAACAGCATTACCTTACTTGACCCCTCTGTTCCAAAGCCTTGGGACCCTGTGATTGTTTGAGAGGCACAGCACATAAGCTGAAGCCAAAGTCCCTTCTGATCTGTTTTCCATTCTCTCAGTCTTATGGTTTTACACACCCATAACAATATATGTAAGTAGGTAGGAGTAGTGAGTTCCAAGTCAGAGTAGAAGAGGTACACAAATGCAGATCACAAATGGAGTTGAGGATCATAGCATAGAAAGGGGACATAAGCATGATATCTAAAAAGGTACCTATCATCTGTTGGTAAGGGGACATGGGCATTCCACTAGGAACAAGGTGTTATAAACAATGCATGATAGGACTTTCAAGGACAATATTTCAATTCCATCCTATTTTATCACATAGACCTTTTAGTTAGTTATGTTTCTTCCATTTCTCTCTATTCCCTATCCACCATTACTTATCTGGACATTCATCTGGACATTCTATCACTCTGTTACATCTGTGCATTCCACACCTCTGTTTCCACCTTCTGTATGATTGTTTCCATTACTACCCTACCTTTACTCAGCTCTCTGATTCCCATGGCCCCTCTGTCAGCAAGGGTACCTTGTTCCTAGTGGAATGTCTGTGTTCCCATACTGATGGATGATGGGTACCTTTTTAAGATATGATGCTTATGTCCCCTCCCTGTGCTATGATCCCTGGCTCTGCTTGTGGTCTGTTGTATACCTCTCCACTCCAAGTTGGAACTCATTACTCCTACCTATTACATGTACCCTCTAGTATATAAGCCCCTGTATTCATAATAGTTACCTTAGTTCAAATATCAACTACATTTTGTGTTAACCTTGTCCATTGTGTTCTTAGTACACTTCTGTCATTACTTCTACACTTCCACACTTCCGCATGTACCACAGAACTGTGTTACATTACCTTGTCACTCCATTCCAAAGTCTTGGGACCCTATGATTGTTCAAGAGGTGCAGCATATAAGCTGAAGTCAAAGTCCCTTCTGATCCACCTTCCATCCGCCATCTTACAGTTTACAGGCCTGTAACACACTCTTGATGGACTATTTTCCTTTTTCTTCTATCCTTCATCATTCTTCCATCTGAGGCACATATAGTGTAATGAGCTAGCAACACTATCACCAGACATGAGTTAAGGTGTGCTGCAGCATGTATGTTCCCTTTGAGGTGCACAACTGCATATTCAATTGAGTCAAGGCACATATTGTAAAAGCAACATGAGGACAAGGGTTGGATACATTTTAGTGACAGGGGAAGAACTGGAATGCAGATAGAATTAAAGTAAAGAGCTCGATCTTATAAACTCAAAGCTGTGAACTTGCAGTAATGGAATAAACTTGATGGACTTGAATGTGAAGTCTAATGGACAAAGAAAAATAGAAGAAGACTGTTATATTTTTGACTACATACTTCGAAAATATATACTGTAGCAATCAATAGGAGTATAGGAGTAAAAGTAAAATAACACATGGTTTCTAGAGCCCCTGACACCTTGGATTGATGGATGGTTAAGAATAGACGAAGAAAGGAAGTAGTTCATGAAGAATGGCAGAATGTTCAAATGGATTGTCCAGATGAATGATGTGTGTAAAGAATAAAGAGAAATGGAAGAGGTGTTGCCAAGTAAAAGGTCCTCTTGATAAAATGAGATAAAATCGAAAAACTGTCCTCAAAAGTACTATTCAGCTTTCTTTATAACACATATATACAGTACCTCACCCTCCCCTTATTTCCACCGATTGGATCATTTTTCTACTGTTGAGTCTGTGTGTACAGTGGATTCAGCCCATATCTTTGACTCAGATAGAGCCAGGGGCTCTAGAAATCATAGGATACTTCATTCTTACTCCTATACTCCTATTTTCTATTCAAATATATTACCTCAAAGTATGATGTAGTTAAAATATTATGACCTTTGTTATTTCTTCATCCATCTGACTTCACCTTCAAGTCTCTCAAGTCTATCTTATTGCTTCAAGTTCCCAGCTTTGAGTCTATAAGCTAAATTTATTTACTATGAGTCTCTTTACTTTCCAGCTCTGTCCCCTATCATATCATAGCAACCAACATTACTGGATGTACTGCATGCATACTGTCAGGTAGTTAAGTGTGAATGAATGACTGCTAGCCTTAGTGATGATCTCATAGGGGCCAAGGTATTTCTTGGAAAGCTTCTTTGAAGGTTGAGTTGTGTGGAAGTTCTCTGCCTTGACAAAGGCCTTATTGCCAATGTTAAATTCTGGTTGTGGAAGACATTTCTGGTTGGTGGAAGACCGATAGTGTTTCTGGGCCATGGCAATGTTTTTGTGGAGGTGTTGGTGGAGCTTGTTGAGGCCCACAACAAATTCATGGGCACAAGTAGAATTGAGGTCCTGTTCAGGGTGTACAGTGAGGTTTGGATGGTAGCCTTTGTTGGCATAGAATGGAGAGATGCCAGTAGTGTTAAGTTCATGGACGTTACTTGGAACTTTGGAGGTCGGAGACTTGGAGGTCAGACTTCAAAGGTATGTGAAGGGGGTAGGCACTTGGCTTCAACTTATGGGTTGTGCCACCTACTATCATTCGGTCCCTAATTTCAGAGATCGGAGTATCGGAGGTAACTCGGAGGTTCGAACTTCAGAAGTATCACTAGTAGTATCTAACTATGGAGATAGTGATGGGAGAAGACTGGAGGTTGGTAATGAGGAAATAAGTCGATATTTGAACTAAAGAACTGGATACAAGATTGGAGGGCTATTAATACCTTGTATCCTAATTGTATCCTAAGAATGTATAACAAGAAAGACATAAACATAGAACAAGAAGGATATAAGAGTTGAATAATAATTGGAGTTCGGAATAGGGTCGGAGGTTCAGATTGAGTGAGGTACAAGTATTCTACTTTGGGTTGTAAATGAAGATTATACTTTAAGAGGTGAACAACAAGGACTAAAACGGAATATGATAGTTACTTCAGGGTTTGGAGGTCTGAAGGTTTGGAGTCTTGGTGTTAGATCTCGGGAATCTAACAAGTAGTGGCACTGGGGGCATTGTTGTATGTGAATTCTGCTAGCAGAAGGAGATCAGACCAGTTGCTATGGTGATAGTTGCAGTAGACACAGAGGTACTATTTGAGTGTTTGATTAGTATGTTCCATCTGGCTGTCACCTTCCAGGTGATAGCCTGAAGTGAAGTGCAGCTCCATGTCCAAGGCCTTGCCCAAGGTACAGAAGAAGGACAAGACAAATTCTGAGCCACAGTTGGAATTGACATGGGATGGAATGCTGTGCTTGGAGAAGACATGGACCATGAAGAGTTGTGTGAGCTAATCAGAAGTGATGGTGTTGTAAGTTGGAATGAAAATGGATTGTTTGGTGAGTCAGTCTACAATGATGAGGATAGTATTGTAACTGGAGGACATGGGGAGCTTTTCAAGGAAGTTCATTGAGATTGAATTCCATGGTTGTTCTTGTTACATCCATACATTCCACACTCCTGTTCCGCCTTCTGCACTATCACTTCTGTTACTACCCTACCTTTACTCAGCTCTCCAATCCTCATGGCCCTTCCATCAGCAAGGGTACCTTGTTCCTTGTGGAATGTCTATTTCTCCTTACCAATGGATGATGGGCACCTATTTTAGATATCATGCTTATGTCCCCCCCCTGGACTATGATCCCTGACTCTGCTCATGATCTGTATTGAATACCTCTTCTGCTCCAACTCGGAACTCATTACTGTTATCTCTTTACATGCGCCCCCTAGTATGTAAACCCCTGTGTTCATACTAAGTAACCTCAGTTCAAATATCAACCACATTCCTGTGTTAACCTTCCATAGTGTTCTTAGTACACTTTCCGCTATTACTTCTGCACTTCTGCATGTACTGTGGAACTGTGTTACCTTACTTGACCCCTCTGTTCCGAAGCCTTGGGACCCTGTGATTGTTTGAGAGGTGCAGCACATAAGCTGAAGCTGAAGTCCCTTCCAATCTGTCTTCCATTCTCTCAGTCTTACAGTTTTACATGTCCATAACAGTTCTGGGATTGGAAGTTGCTTGAGAAGACTGTAGGGTTTGTGGCACTATGGCTTGGACTGCATACATGTAGTGCAAGACTTGCAGTAGTCCTGGACCATAGTGTGGAGGAGGGGCCAAGTGTAATTGCATCATACTAGGTCAAGGGTTTTGTTTTGATTGAGGTGTCCCAAGAGCAGATGATCATGGGACTGCTGGAGGATGTGGAGTTGGAGGTTGTGTTACATATGTATAAGCCATAAGATGGAAGGCAGAAGGTGGATCAGAAGGGACTTTGGCTTCAGCTTATATGCTGCACCTCTTGAACAATCATAGGGTCCCAAGACTTTGGAATGGAGTGACAAGGTAATGTAGCATGGTTCTGTGGTATGTGCAGAAGTGTGGAAGTGCAGAAGTAATGCAGAAGTGTACTAAGAACACAATGGACAAGGTTAACACAAAATGTAGTTGATATTTGAACTAAGGTAACTATTATGAATACAGGGGATTATATACTAGAGAGTACAGGTAAGTAGGTAGGAGTAATGAGTTCCAAGTTGGAGTGGAAGAGGTACACAAATGTGGATCACAAATGGAGTTGGGGATCATAGCATAGAAAGGGGATGTAAGCATGATATCTAAAAAGGTACCTATCATCTGTTGGTAAGGGGACATGGATGTTCCACTAGGAACAAGGTACCCTTGCTGATGGAGGGGCTGTGGGGATGAGAGAGCTGAGTAAAGGTAGGGTAGTAATGGAAGTGATAGTGTGGAAGCAGAACTAGAAGTGCAGAATGCATGGATGTAATGTAGAGCTGGGTTTGTGGTTGAGTAGGTTATTGGAGTCAAGAGACCATCTGGGACTAGAAGGGTTGTTGAGGTGTTTGGTGGAAAGGGGGTCAGAATGAAGTGTGGAATAAATGTTGGAGTTGAGCCATTTGGTATCCACAATGATCAAGGCACAGAGTAGTGGAATGTGGAATATGTGGAATGCTGTTGCTTGAAGGGATGATGCCAGCTGTTTGTTAGTGAACATGGGGTGGAAGTTGTGAGGATTAACACTGGCATAGTTGCCACTCCCCTCTTTTGGGTAGATGTCCCATCATCAAGTAAATGAGTCAGGTTTGTTCTGAGCCACCTGGGATGGAAGCAGATCACCATGTTGAATCATGAGGGGTATTCAAACCAATGGACTTGTCAGTGAGCAAGTGGTTTAGTGGTAGTGAAGTATTCAAGGTTCTTGTGGTCTGTGACAAAGTTGATTGGGTAGGTTGGACCTTTGAGGTAGTGTCACCATATCTTGAATGCTTAAAATATTGCAAGTAATTCCTTGTCATGGACATTGTAGTTGAGTTCCAGAGCTGAAAAGGTTTGGGAGTGGAAGGCGATCAGATGGATTTCTCCATCTTCTGGGGAAATCATTGAGAGGATCACCATGAGGGCATAGTTGGAAACATTGGCCTTGAGAACAAGTTGGGCTTCAGGAACCCAGAATGCAAATATCAGTGCTGTGGTGAAAGCCTTTTTGAGGGTTTTGAATGTGGAGTGACATTCTGGGCTGAAATTTCATAGAATACCTTTCCTGGAGAGACACATGAGTGGAATGCTAATGTTGAAATAGTTATAAATAAAACATCAGTAGAAATTTGCAAATCCTAGGAAAGACTGAACATCCTTGACATGTTGTGGCTCCAGCCATTCTTGAATAACCTTGATCTTGTCTTCTGCCATTGTAAGGCTGTTAGGAGACAGGATGTAGCTGAGTTATTCTACTGTGTTTTGGTGGAACTCACACTTTTATGCTTTAGCATATAGCTTGTGATGGCAGAGTTGGTGGAGGACCTTTTTGATGTGATCATGGTGTTGTTCCAGGTTGTTGGAATAGATGAGGATGTTGTATAAGTACACAAGAACATAAACATCAAGTAGGTCAGAGAAGATATTATTCATGAAATGTTAGAAAGCTGTGGGAGCATTGGTGAGGCTGAACAGCATGACCAACCATTTGAAGGAGCTGTAGTGGGTGTGGAAGGTGGTTTTCCATTCATCACCTTCATCGAGACAAACGAGGTGATAAGCATGCTGGAAGTCAATCTTGGTGTAGATCTTGGCCTTGTGTGGAGTATCCGATAAGTCAGAAATGCACAGAAGTGGATAACAACCCTTATCAGTGATATGGTTGAGACTGTGGAAGTTGACACAAAGGTGGAGTGTTCCATCCTTCTTCTTGATGAAAATGATGGGAGTGCCATGTGGAGACAGGGATGGATGTATGAAACTGTCATGACTACTGTTTTCCACACCCTGAGTTCAGCGAATTCCATCGATCCCCTTAGCAGGCTTCCATCACACCAATAGTGACCAAGCCTCAGTCGATCTCACTCCTATTCACTGGGCACCAAACATGATCTTCACCATTGTACCACCCTACTTCACCCTCATTTTACATCATTCACAGTCCTCTTGCGGTGTGCAGGGCCACCAAGGATGAGCAGCAGTCCAGTCTAACCAATGGGTTTCACTCCTCGGCTCCATCCATCCCCGTGCCCCATAAGGGTTGTTCGACCCTGACTCCATGTCATAATCCATGCTCTAACTGTATGGTGTTCTCACCCCTCCCAATCCATCTCCCCCTGCATTTGCTCTTTACTATAAGTACCTCAATTCCACATGTATAATTCCCTAGTTCAATTATCATACGTCTACCTCATTATTTGACCTCTTACTAGTAGAGAAAAACCTTAGTACAACAACCTACTCCCTCATTGGTAGTTGTGCTCAACGGTGAGCTCAAACCTTTGATCTTATTTGCTGTGCCCCCCTTGGGGGCATCACTGAGACCACTATTCACAGCACTTTGCAGGAATGTTTGGATCAGCGAAAGGAACACCTGAACTGGGGTGACCTTTCCTTGAGGACGTGCGTGATTCTTCGCATACTACTCTTGGGTTATTCGCTGTGACTGTAGGCCCGTGTCAGAATTACACTGACGTTCTATCTTACCCTAATTCCAATCTTGACAGAAACCCATGTTGAGGTGTTCATCAACAAACTTGTGGAGGGACTGAAGTTCACTCTGGGAGAGGGAATAGATTGGACCCAGGGGCAGAGTGGAGTTTTCTTCTAGTTCAATCTTCAGGTTGTAGGGGTGATGTTCCACAGGAATGTCAGCCTTGGCCTTGCTGAATATGTCAGAGAAGGAATGGTAGTCTTCCAGGATGGAAGGCATATCCACTGGAGCAGAGGCAGAAGCAGAGCAAGCCTTCATGTAGGTGGAGTTGGAGAGTTGAAGCTGGAAGGTTTGCAACCCTTCTTGTTTCTGGGCACAGCAAAACATGGCTGCATTTACCAAAGCAATTTGGGGTGCTTTGAGCTTAGAGGACAGAGGGCATACTGGAGGACCAGAGTGTGGAGGCGAGTCTGGGGGCAGAGGCTGGAAGGAGGCAGTAGCCATCCTCAGCAGAAGAGATGTCAGAAGGGATGGAGTGGACTCTGGGCTGTGGAATTGATATGACCTGAAACCCAGTCAATCGACAGATTGGTCAGCGCTTAACGGAGGGACTACGACAGCAGCAGCGAGCAAGTTCTCCCATTTCATACTGCTCATTGTCATTATATGCAACCATATAACGGTAAATTATAACAATGGATTGTCGCCGGACAATAAGAAATTTCTTCTATTGTGACAGATAGAGTTTGATACAAAATTTCAGGCTGTGAGTCTGTTGACCAGTTTTGGCTTTGCCCGTTGTCGGAATACATAGGCGAACATTGACCAATACGTGAGAGCCCGCGGCGCTACTCAGGATCAGCTTACCGCCAAACCCACAACCAGTCAAATGATCATGCATAAGTATATAGAGTCTCTATATACTTATGCACGATCAACGAGGTGAATTGAATTCCACTCAGCCTCAAATGAAACCATATGAGGCTGAGTGGAATTCAATTCACCTCGTTTATTTACCACAGAGCAATAATAAACTACCCGGCAATACCACTTTGACAGCTTCTATTTGGGGCAGATAGTGCCGCCCTGATACACACGTAAAAGTCGTGGCGACAACCTGTAGCTCTGCCGATGCTTGTATAAAAGCACATTGCCATTGCTCCAAGCTATCGCCAACTCAGATACTTGTCTTGCCCCTCGCCACACGTACCAATAGTACTGGTCCTCAATCTTCTGAAGACTGATACATTGTCAGCAACATCCCATCGAACGTCTTCTCACTGCCACTCACCAACGCGCTCGACTAGTTCAATAGACTGAACCTAGATGTGAGTACACAAAGCCTGCTCCTCATTCTTTCTTCCTCTACCTTTGCCACCGGACATGTGATATCCAGCCTCTTTTCTTTCAATTGCGCATATTTATTCTTGCCGCCCATCTGCGCAAGTCTGGTCGACTTTATTCTTTCGTTCTAATGCGTAATACATCCTTGGTACTGACAAGTGATTGTTGGCAACAGATGCCCCATCCATCCTCAACCAAGTCTCAGCTTCCACCTCTCAAAAATATAGGCCTGCTTGGTCAATATGTGCGACCATTGCCACTGGAATGGGGTGTAGTGCTCCCGCCCATACAAGACCCTCATCGCTGGGAAGGGGTGAGTGCCGGCTCCCTGCCAAATGTGTGTACGCTGGCTCAACCGTGGGGCAGACAAACCAAAGTGGTAAACACCCGACGGCGGACATCTTGAGGGATGTCACGTCCGACCCGGGCGACATTCTGGTGGCTCCCACAAGGGTCGCCTCGTCGCACGCTCAGGCGGCTACTGCCGCTAAGAAGACCAAGAAGAAGGGGCAAAAAGTTGCCAAACACCGAGGAGACGTGTACACTCACTACACTTTTATCAAGGGTGTGCGAGTGGTATGGGAGCAGACAGGCACATCCTCTTAGCCTGTTCGTCCCTGACCATCAATCTCCCCATTGTACCCATTGTCTAGTTGTAGTCGATATATTTGTATTCATCTTTCAAACTACTTCATTCTGTTTCTTGTATTAAACATTCAGTGAATCGATGGGGCCCTAAGCACCGACATGGAAAGCGTTCGATTAGATCGTGCATAGTCACCCGGCGCAAGATGTCCTGGTCCTAGACTTTGCCTGAACTGTGAAGAAACGCACGATACCCATTATTCCTTGACTAATTTGGTACTGATTGTCAATGATCTAGTGCATGTTTCAGATCCGTCGCAAGTCTTACACTCGTAATCGATTCGACCCATACGATGTTGTGAGATCAAATATCAAGCCATGCGAAACACCTTCCAGACCAGGACAACTGCCACGAACATGCTAGACCCAATACCGCTGGTCTAGATCAGTGAGTCAGTGAAGGTAATGTAGCAATATTTAATCTTGGCATAGCATGGTCCTGAGTGCATGCTGGGATAGGTATGGCGAATCCGTACTTGCCGGTGTACAGGTGACCGAGCCTCGCTCGATCCGCGCATCTCGCTTCTCCCACGCCAGAAAGGTATAGACAGAATGCAGGCGCTGCAGCGACACAGTATGCACACCGGGGCCCGCCATTGAGCTTGAGAAAGTTAACAGAGGAGTCGTCGGTCGGTGTACGCGCTTTCAGTTCATATGTAGAGATCCAGTTTGTGACGTTCTGTTGTGTTAAAATATTGTAAAAAGGATGGTGCAAAGTTTCCATTTTATTTTTTTTATCCTTTTCTCTCAGTCCTATGAGACTGGGAAGAATATTAAAAGAAATTTATTTATCATATTCAGAGAAGGAAAATCACAAGACAACATCTTCTGTTGCCTCAACCTACACACACAAGCCATAGATGCACTGACATCACAACCACAAGCAAGGTGAGTAACACATGTGATTACCCCACACACCCATCACCAATGATTGATTAGCTCAGTTGCACAGCAATGAAGTGCCTGAACTGCTGAGGTAATAAAAATAGAATGGAGAGAAATGTTATGACAATAGAAGGTCATACAGAGGTAACAAAAATCACAGAATTTGAATCAGGAAATGTATTGGATTGTATATGGATGTTAAGTTCACGGACATTACCCAGAACTTCAGAGGTCGGAGACTCAGAGGTCAGACTTCGAAGCAATACGAGGGGGGTAGGGACTTGGCTTCAACTCAACTTATGGGTTGCGCCACCTACTATCGTTCAGTCCCTAATTTCAGAGATTGGAGGTTCAGAGGTTACTTGGAGGTTTGAACTTTGGAAGTATCACTAGTAGTATCTAACTACGGAGATAGTGATGGGAGAAGATTGGAGGTTGGTAATGAGGAAATAAGTCGATATTCAAACTAAAGAACGGATACAAGATTGGAGGACTATTAATACCTTGTATCCTAATTGCATCCTAAGAACATGTAACAAGAAAGACATAAACATAGAACAAGAAGGATATAAGAGTTGAATAATAATCAGAGTTTGGAATAGGGTCGGAGGTTCAGATTGAGTGAGGTACAAGTATTCTACTTTGGGTTGTAAATGAAGATTATACTTTAAGAGGTGAACAACAAGAACTAAAACAGAATATAACAGTTACTTCAGAGTTTGGAGGTCCGAAGGTTTGGGGTCTCGGTGTTAGATCTCAGGGATCTAACAGTATCCCCCCTTTAGGGGCTAAGCCCATGAGGCCCATGGAGATAACCATGGGAATATAAATTGGAGATCCAGAAATCAGTATAAGAATCAAGGAGGTCCAGAAGAACTTAGCAAATATTTTTCTTCTGTTACCCACAACCACCCACAAACCCACTAAAAATGTCAAACAACCCCACACCATCCTCTGAAATCATGCACCGGGTAGTGGAGGAGGCCAAGAAGAAGGCTGAAGAGGAGGAGCGGAGGAAGGCCGAAGAGGCAGAGAAGGAGCAGAGGGCTGAAGAGGCTCGGAAGAAGGTGGAGGAGGAGCGGATAGCTGCAGAGGCAGAAAAGAGAAGGCTCGAAGAGGAGGAGCATCGAAGGCAAGTAGCCTTCAATGAGGCGCTTTGGAGGAGGCGGGCGGAGGAAGAAAAAAGGATGCAGGTGATGTGGGAGGAAGAGCAGTGGAGGGCGAGGAAGGTCCAGGACCTGTGAAGGCCTCAGAGGTTGGCCCCAGTGCCCCCAAAACTGGAGGCTTGGAGGTTTGCATGCTAGCCCTGAACAGGGGGAAGGCGGCAGACCTTCGGGTCTGTCATAACTGCCAGAGGAGGGCAGTGGAGTGCGAGTGGGAGGACGGTGGTAAAGGTAAGTGCCAATGTCCTGTCATTTTTTTTTCAGACTAATTGCTTCCCAGGGACATCGTGTCATGCATGTCAGGACCAAAAGGTCCAATGCATTGTCGGGGTGGAGTCCACAACCCTGTGGAAATGCAGACATCCAGAGGACAATGGCGGTCATCAGCTGTCAAAAAAGAACAAGGTCGAGGTCCTTGTCCCCATGCTGGAGAAGTCCGAGGAGGCTCCGAGGATGTCGGAGTTCAAGAAGGGGCTCCTACAGTCCCTTACTCGCATTGGCAATGAGGTCTGGGACCTCCGGAAAGCAGAGATGAAGAATGGGCAGAGGTTGGAAGGACTTTATGGGGCTATCATGGACCTCATGTGGACAGACTTAGACTCAGACACAGATGTGGATTCAGATTTGGAGTCAGAGGACTGGGAGGGAGAGCTGAGGGGATTGGAGGATGAAGTCCTCCAAGATAAGAGGGGTTCGGAGCCTGGAGCGTCGGATGATGCGGAGTCATCGGTGGACATGGAGATTTCAGATAGGGGGGAAGAGACTTTGCAGTAAATAGTTGAAATTAATGTGACTTGATTTCTTGGAACTGCATGAAACTTAAGAATCAGCAAGTGGTAAAGGTCTGGGCTTAAGAGGGTACACTTGGTGAAAGTCTGAAGTAACTTCTGAGGCATGTCCGAGCTTGGAGGCTGGAAGCCAGGAGGTCTCTTCATCTGTGCCTTCATATCCAGCCCATTTGACCAAGTACAGCAACTTGCACTTGCACCATTTGTCTATCTTAGAGTCCAAAATCTTGGAGATCTCGTATTCGGGTTCTCCATTGATGATGATTGGAGGGTCCAGTGTTGGAGATTGGTTTGGGAACTTATTCGGAGTTGTAGCTTCAAGCATTGAGACATGGAACACTGGGTGGATGGATCGCATGCTGTCCAGAAGCCAGAGTGTAAAGGACACGGATACAACTTGAACTATGATCTTGAAGGGGCCTAAGAACTTCTCTGAAAGCTTCTTCGATGGCCTTGTAGTTCAGATGTGGTTGGACCGAACAAAGACCTTATCACCTACTTGGAAGTTCAGAGGTGGGGTTCGGCATTGGTCTGCAGAGGTGGAGTATAGTTTCTGTGCTTCAGAGATGGTCGTTCGAAGGTGTTGGTGTAGCTTGTCAAGGTCCACAGCAAAGTCTCTTGCTTTGGTGGAAGTGAGGTCTTGCTCTGGATGTATGGAGATGCTTGGATGGTAACCCTTGTTGGCAAAGAAGGGTGATATGCCAGTGATGGCATTTGGAGAGTTGTTGTATGTGAATTCTGTGATCAGAAAGAGATCGGACCAGTTGTCTTACTGGTAGTTGCAGTAGATTCGGAGGTACTGTTTGAGGGATTGATTCCTATGTTAGTCTGTCTATTGCCTTTGGGGTGGTATCCTAATGTGAAGTGGAGCTTCATGTTGAGAGCCTTTCCGAGAGATTGGAAGAAGGAGGACACAAACTCTGAGCCTTGGTCAGAGGTCACGTGTGAGGGAACTCCATGCTTGGAGAAGACATGGAGGATGAACAGCTTAACCAGAATTGGAGCAGTGATTGTATTGAAGGTCGGAATGAAGATTGACTGCTTGGAGAGTTGGTCAACAATAATGAGGATGGTGTCATATCCGGAGGAAGGAGGAAGCTTCTCAATGAAATCCATGGAGATAGAATTCCAAGGTCATTCTGGAATGGGGAGTTGCTTTAACAAGCCATATGGACAATGTCTCTGTGACTTTGAGTGCATATACATAGTGCAGGACTTAACATAGGACTTAACATAGGACTTAATGGAAGTTCGGAGTTTGTGCCAGACGTAGTCTCATCGGACCAGCTCCAAGGTTCAGTTTTGTCCAAAGTGTCCAGAGATTGGATGATTGTGTTTGTACTGTAGTATTTGTAGTTGGAGATCATTGCTGTCCGGTACATAGATCTGGTTGTCTAGTAGGAGATGTCCTTCAGGGCTGAGGGTCCATCTTCCTATCAGGTTGCTTAGGTGGTCTGCTAAGGTTGGATCAGAGTTGATGGAGGTTTGGATATTGGAGTGGAGTTGGTCAATATCCATAGTGATGGCTGTGTGGAGTACAGGGGCGCAGAGTGATGTAGCTCAGAGTGATGAGGTGAGTTGTTCAGAGGTGAATATGGGTCGGAGGTTGTGCAGATTGATGGCTGTGTAATCACTTTCCCCCTCTTTAAGGTAGACATCCCATTGTCTAGTTAAAGTGTCGGGTTTGGCTCCAAGACATCCAGGGTGGAAGCATATAACCATGTTAAATTGAGACAGGTATTTGGACCATCGGACTTGTTGTCATGTAAGGAGCTTCATCGTAGAAAAGTATTCCAGGTTCTTGTGATCAGTAACAATGTCGATCGGATTCGGAGATCCTTTGAGGTAGTGTTGCCAGACTTTAAATACTTTGAAGATTGCCATTAGTTCTTTATCATGGACATCATAGTTCCGTTCTGCGGAGGAAAAGGTCCGAGAGTGGAACGTGATGGGATGTACTTCATTGTCATTCAGAGATGTTATTGAGAGGATGGCAGCAAGAGTGTAGTCAGGGGCATCAGTTTCGAAGATAAGAGGAGCTTTGGGTATCCAATGCTGAAGGATCGGAGTGGTGGTGAAAGCCTTCTTGTGTGTGTTGAATGATTCTCAGCATTCTTTGGAGAAGACCCATGGAGTACCTTTCTGGGTGAGATGTGTCAGCAGAACTACTAGGTCAGAATAGTTGAAAATGAAACGCCTATAGAAATTGGCAAATCCAAGGAAGGACTGGATGTCCTTGACCTTTCTTGGTTCAGGCCAATCTTGGATAACTTGCACCTTTGTGGTGTCCATCATGAGTCTGTTCAGAGACATAATGTATCTGAGGTATTCAACGGTGTCCGCATGGAAAAGGCACTTGTCAGCTTGGGCATACAGGTCGTGCTATTAGAGCCTTCAGAGTACTTCCCGGACATGCTTTTGGTGCTGCTCCGGGTCATTTGAGTAAATGAGGATGTCGTCCAGGTATACTAGAATGCATACATCCAACATGTCAGCAAAGATGTCATTCATAAAACGTTGGAAAGCAGCAGGTCCGTTGGTAAGTCCAAAAGGCATAACATACCATTCAAATGATCTGTATCGAGTTCGGAATGCAGTTTTCCATTTGTCACCCTCCCAGATTCGGACAAGGTGGTAGGCATGTCAGAGGTCAATCTTAGTATAGATATGGGCCTTGCATGGTGTATCTAGGAGATCGGAGATGTGAGGTAAGGGGTATCGGTCTTTCTTGGTGATTCAGTTGAGGCCTCAGAAGTCGACACATAGGCGGAGTGATCCATCCTTTTTCTTAGCAAAGACCACTGGAGCACTGCACAGGGACCGAGTGGGGCGGATGAAATCCCAGGTTAGATGTTCTTCCAGGAATTCTCAGAGGGTCTCAAGGTCTTTCTGGGAGAGGGAGTAGATCAGACTGAATGGTGGCATCATTCCTTCTTCCAGTTCGATCTTGAGATCGTAAGGCCAATGGGATGCAAGCTTGTCGGCCTTGGCCTTGCTGAAGACATTCATGTATTCACAGTACTCTTCTGGGACATTGCTCATGTCAACTGGAGTTTCATCCAAGTCAAGCTTGTCTGGTCTAGAGACAAGGAGCTGGAATGTTTGCGTGTCTTCCATTCTGGATACGTGGGCAAATGCTGCTGCACTGATCATAGTGATCTTCGGAGCAACAAGTGGGGTCAGAGTTTCAGATGAGATTGGAGCTGGAGCTACTGTCTCTGTAGGTACCAAAGATTCAGCCTGTAATGGAGCACAGAATGAGATACTGCCCAAAGCCCAGTCAATCAACAGATTGAAGCAGGTGAGCCAGTTGTGTCCTAGTACTGTGGAACAGCTGGAATCCAATGAAGTGACATAGAATATCATGGAATGTTGTTCCCCAGAAGGAAAATGGATTGGAAGGTTGACAGCTTGATGGATGATGTTATTGGTTGTACTAATGCAGAGTTGGAGCGGGATTGGAGTGATGTCATATGCTCAGAGTTTGTGTTCCGAGATGAAGGCAGATTTGAGGAAACTGTGTGTTGAGCCAGAGTCGACAAGGGTTATAAATGGAGTGTTTGGGATGAGGTCAGAGGTTAGGCAAAGTGTTAAGGAGTTTGGACTAAAAAGAGCAGATGTGTTGAGTTGGACTACTGGGGTCACACCGGGAGTTACAACATAGTCCTCCTTCGGTGTGAGGTTTGGAGGGCTGCTCAAGAATTTTTTGACTCTGGCATGGACTTAGTGTCGGAGGTTGTCTTCTCAGTGGCCTTGGTAGCGGAAACAGCACATGCCTTCGTGGTAGCAGCAGATGCTCGAGAGCATTCCTTGGCCATATGTCCAGTTCTTCCACAGAACAGACACAGGTTGTTGTCAAGACAGCGTTGTCCCTGAGTTGTCAACTTGCCATCCTTACTGAGCTTTGAGGTGAGGTCAGGGGTTCGTTGTGGTTGGCCGGAGGATCCAGAGACTCTGGACTGGCTACTGGAGCTTTTTGCCTTCAGAGTGTTCAGAGGCCTCTTGTTGGTATTTGGAGTGGTGTTCGTGATGGCCTTTCGTTTGTCAGGTTGGTCATTGGACTTGGTGGTTGCGGCTTCCCAAGTAATTTTGGAACATCACTCCCAATAGCGGGCATTGATGGTTTGCACCATAGTTTGGAGTGTGGCAAGGGTATCAGGCTTGCCCATTCGGAAGACTTCGTCCTTGATATGAGCCAGGAGTCCATTGTAGAGTTGTTGGCGTAGTGCTGCATCACCCCATTGGACTCTAGCGGTGTGTTGGTTGAAGTCAACAAGGTATTTGGCAACCTGTTGGTTGTTGCACATCCGGAGGTTTTCAAGTTTGACCTTGGCTTCAGCTTTGGGGTTGTGAGGTCCAAAGTTGGTTTGGAGTTTGGACTCGAACTCAGCCCAGTTAGAGAGCCAAGTTGGTTGGTTACAGGAGATTATTCCTGGTTCAAACCAGTTGAATGCTGTCCCCTTGAGGTACAATAATGCATAGGTTATTTTGGTGGTATTGTTGGAGAAAGCTTCTGGTCTGTCACGAAAATTCAGGTAACACTGAATTAGAAAAGGTTGGAGCTTGCGAGTATCAGCTCCATCATAAGGTTCCAGTTCTTGGACTTTCGTCCAGGCAGAGGATGCCTTGGGGGCTGAGAGGTTCTTAACCAGCATAGCAATGGCTTTGGCCAAGTTCGGGGGTTCAACTCTATCATCTGAGTTGTCTTGTTCTCAGTCAAAAGGGTTGGTCAGGGATCAGTGAGGTATGTGGCATGCCTTGTTGGGATGCTGGATTTCTTTGATAGAGGCGTGACTAGCCCATGGCAAAGGTTCATTGAATGAAGGGAGACCAGCTTGGGCCATGCTTCTGGTAACAGCTTGGGGAGGCATGAATGATAAAGGTAGTGAGTTCAAATATACTGTTAAGTTCACGGACATTACCTGGAACTTCAGAGGTCGGAGACTCAGAGGTCAGACTTCAAAGCAATATGAGGGGGGTAGGGACTTGGCTTCAACTTATGGGTTGCGCCACCTACTATCATTCAGTCCTGTTATGATCCGGTTCCTCGCGGATCTCCAGTGACCATATTCGGCCACTACCCCATCCTGAGCCTGGCCTTACCTGAGCCCATCCTGAAGTAGTCCGAGTCCAAGCCCGAACCCCGTTTCTCTTCCGTCCCCAAGCTTCATTATGATCCCTTAGATAGTTTGTCCGACCCTGTCCCTCTGTCCTCCGTATATAAGTCTCGCTCTGTATGTACTTCACTTTTCAGTCAGAAATCTAACTAGATACCCTTCGAACCATTTACTAGCTTCTCGCTCCATTGCCCCTTAGTCCCTTCGCTCCTCTTGTCCTAATCTCCTTCCGAAATCAAGGGCACGTGTAATAGTGGATGGCACAGCACATAAGCTGAAGCCCAGCCTTTCCTAGTACTCCTCGGCCGAGCTCAGTCTGAGCTCCCCTGAGGTCCCACACAAAGACCTGGTCTTAACAGTATTTCTGACTCCCACTTCCACATTACACTAACAACTATGTCTACCACCCATGTTAGAAGTACTACGCTTCAACACATCTCGGAACGACACCGTCTTTCTGAGCGTCCTGAAAGCCCTCCAAACTTCCCTTCCGCATCCATTGAACCTGCCGATGCCCCAGCCGACAAGGGCAAAGGTAGGGAAGAGGACCTTTCAGACCATGATCCCCTAGGCGAAGGTTCTTCGGCCAAGGTTCCCGAAGGAAGCCCCGGCAATCCCAGGGATCCCAAGGACCCCGATGGCAATGGTCCGCCCTCAGGGAAACCAGCCGACCCCAACAAGGATGGTAGCGAACTCATGCATCGACTTCTTACCAACCTCGCTAAACCTTGCCCTATGGAAACCCGAGCTAAAGTCAAGGAGCCCGATACTTATGATGGCACTGACCAGGATAAGCTTTGCACCTTCTTCTTGCAATGCCTGCTCAATTTTAGAGATCGCCCAAATGTTGGGTGCATATATGCATCATACCCTCAGAATCAAGCATAATATATTATCAAGACCTTTTTCGGAGAATTTTTCTTGATAGGATATTCAAGAGAGGTTCAAATGATTTTTCTGAGATTTTTCTGTATTTTTATCTTGCCTAATTTGCGAGATCTACTGATTTTCTGTATCACTATGTCATGTGTACCTATAGTTCGGCTCAAACCGACAGCTCGGTCGCCGAACGAGTATGGGCGCTTAAGCGCCGGTTGGGCAGTATATGCGGGTAAGACACATACTCGCATAGACCCTTCCTCCTCAGTGCTTGACAGTCACTGAGGAGGTGAGCCCACTATAATTTCTGTATATTTTCTGTACTAATTACCTTGTAGTTAATTTATTTAGGTAGTTTCTTTCAATATACTTAGTGCTTGACAGTCACTGAGGAGTTAATTTATTTAGCTACCTCAAATCTCTGAACCTACTGCTGAAAGTTGCTCATAATCCCTTCACCAAATGCCTTTCAGACAGGAGCCTCTAAAATCCAGTATGCCATCTCTTACCTCACTGGCTCAGCTTTACAATATTTCGAACCTGCGATCCTCGGCGAACTCGTTCCCGAGCCTATCTGGCTCCGGGATTGGGACAGCTTCAAGAATGAACTTGAGCTCAACTTCAGCCCATTCAATACTGCTGCTCAGGCCGAGATCGACCTCGAAAAAATCGCCATGAAGGAGCATCACAAAGTTGCACATTATTTCATCGAGTTCGCCCAAGCTTCGACCCAAACTCAATGGAATGACGCGGTGCTCTGACACTTCGCTTACAAGGGCCTCGCCAAACAAATCAAGGACAACTTACTCCACTTTCCGAGATTCACGAGCTTGGCCAAGCTTCGAGGCTTCGCCCTCGAGT
>QFFB01011755.1:0-11895 GCA_003316465.1 Ramaria cf. rubripermanens
TTGTAATGGAGTCCCGTTGTATTGAGAGTTAATGGCGTGCCTTTGGGCACAGGGACTCTACCTACAGAGCCATCTGGTCGGACAGCAGGAAGTGTCGTATCCTCCACAGAATATTTGGGGATATTCGGCACCTACGAGGCAGGGCGTTGAGCGTAGCATACTTCTGGAAGCATGTGGCACAAACTGGGGGGAAGAGCCGCAGTGTCTCGTAAAGCACAGCCAAGGGATAAGTAAGGGCATTCATCTGCTCATAGGCCTATATCACGTGCAAATTTTCAGTCTCATATGACGAAATGGAAAATTGCATCTCGTACAGGATTCTGGTCTTTGGGAACCAGCGATGTGATTTGCTGATAAAGTTTCTCTTGCTCCTCTTGCTCGATCGCCAAGAGGCCAAATGCGAAGCACAGTGTGTGTGCTGTGGTCTGAAACCCAAGCGTCATAGAAAGGGATGAGATTCCACCAGTTAAGACAGACATACCTCGTGACCAGCAATGAGGTAAATAAAGATATTCCCTATATAAAATGGAGATGTGACTGAACGCACACAAAATGATTTTGTATATTTACCGATCAGCTCCTCATCTGTCAATCGATCTCCCGTGTCATCACTTTCGTTGGCGTCGAGAAGAGCGCTGAACAGGTCGTATCGTATGTCCTTCACCTCCGACGTCCTGCGTTCTGTAACCATCTCTTGCATGTATGCCTATCCAAGTTGCATCCAGTCAGCAATACAAGTAAAGACCATCGTCACTGTAGCATGCACAACCTTAAGGTCATCAATGCAGTCTTGAAGGTGGCGTAATACCTTTGAGAAACGGTAGGCCCAATTGGGCGCCATAAGCTTGACGAAAACCTGGGCCGAAACCGTGTGCAATGCATCTTTGAATGTCATCTGGTGGCCTGGGGGGATCTGCTTGTCCTCCCCCCACGAAAGGCGCTGACCGAAGCCTAGGTGTATTTAGAGCCTTAGAGTAGAGATCAGGCTTAGTCCACTCACCAGCCGCGCCAATGACGAGAAGGGCGAGCTGGATAACATCAATCAGGGTTAGAATCATAGAAATGTACTCACTGGCAGCGTGAAGTCAATGCAGTGATCTATGACAACCTCTGAATTGTCTGAGCCCCAAGATGCAAACATATCCAATGTGAACCGAATCGTCTCGTCCCACACGAGCTTGTTGTTTCTCTAGAGTCGCGTCAATAAATAGGGCATCGGGTATATGGCATCTGCTGGACCTCTGAAAAAGCGGGTGCTGTGATCTTCCGGTGTTTTTTCCATTCCTCGTCCTCAGTGATCACCACATTTTTTCCAAAGAACGAGAGGACTGTATAATCTTCAATAGGTTTGGGAAAACGCGCGCGGTGAAGCGTGACTTCCTGGATGGACACGTAGAATTAAACATGTGGAGATTTGAGACGTGTTTCTAGACTCTTACTTTGATTGTTACGGGATCTGCAACCAGGTAGCCAGCCGTAATTTTAGGAACCATCCAAATCTAAGACAAGAACCTATTTGTGCCGGGGTCAAAATTGTTGACCAACGCAGTAACTCACACAACTCAATACATCCCAGCCAGCGTCAGCGTACGCTGTGCAAAAGTATATTGTCGACCGTTTTCCCCTTGCGCAAATCCACATGCTCACGTTTATGTTTGCGATTCATTCCCCAATTTGCCCCGATAGACACGCGAGGAACCCGAGGGAATACCTAGACACAATCTTATCAGTTCAGTTATACTAGAAATCGTTGATGCACGCGATACATGTCCTGAGATACCAAGGTGATAAAATATCAATCGAAAGCCAGGATGGTTGCTTAATGAATGGTGAAGTTATTAGTGGCTAGGCTTGGGGGAACATGATGCCTATGGACGCACTGCACTAGTTTGACCGCCCTATGATAGTTGAGGTAAGAATTTATGGCAAAAATGAGCAAGAAACTGCCAAGTAGAAGCTGGAGTACTCCTCTACTAGGGAGGGTGTCGGGCAGAAACATGATGTGATATAAGATAGGCGTCGACCGGATTCAGCATAACGAGTATCGCTTCGCACGGCGGGCGCTTCGCGCCCTGTTAATTGATCGGTAGTTTGATGCACCTCACTAAGTCAAACACATTGTGGTAAGTCAAATGTATCAGGTTGAAGTGATTATTGAACTTGATGCTACTGGTTTGAAGCCCCCAGGTCAAGCAAAAACCAAACTCAAGTTTCCACATCTAGTGAATGGCAGGTCCCATCCCAGCCTGTAAGATGGGTCTCAGGCCTGTCTTACCAGTCCTAGGGCCCACCTGAGGGTTGGGCTGGGACTTTCTCCAGGTCCTGGTTCAGTCCCAGGCCAGTTTGGGCTCAGGACCTGTCCTCAGTATGCACTAAGTATTATATGTATTACCTATACTAGAGGTCAGGAAACTCAATAAAATCTACACTGGGGCCTTCTTCCTCTTCATCATTGTCCAGGTTTACTTTGAGAATGAACCCCTCATCATCCACCTTATGCATCAGTTTGTTGACATCATTGTTCAGCTTCTCATAAACCTCTCCAGCCTCTTCAAGTGCAACCTCTATGGCAGAGGATGGCATGGGTGGCTGCACAAGCAGGTGCTGGGGTGGTGTGCACTTCACCACTTGAAGAGCTTCTGCTATATCCCCTTTCAGTCTGTTCTGTCATTTGGTTAGAGTAACACCAGCGGCTGAAAAGGCTTGCTCTGTGGACACACTCTTAGGCAGGTAGTTGAGTGCGAGTGATACCCAAACAGGATAGTGATAGGCATTTTCCTGATAAGGTCAGAATAATATTACAGAGATGCAGCAAATGAGCACTTATGTCATGACTGCTATTTTCCACATCCCGAGTTCAGTGAATTCCGTCAATCTCCCTAGCGTTATTCCATCACGCCAATATTGGCAAGGCCTCTGTAATTGACCCCACTCCTATTCACTGGTCACCGAACATGATCTTTGCCATTGTACCACAATCCTTTACCCTCGTTTCACATCATTTGCAGTCCCCTTGCGGCATGCAGGGTCACCAAGGACGAGCAGAAGCCCAGTGTAACTGGCGGGTTTCACTCCCAGACCCCATCCATTGCCATGCCCTATGAAGGTGGTTTGACCCTGACTCTGTGTTATAATTCATACCCTAACTCCACGGTGTTCTCACCCCTCTCAATCTGTCCCCCCTTGCATTCACTCTTTACTATAAGTACTTCGATTCTACATGTAAAATTCCCTAGTTCAATTATCATATGTCTACCTCACTATTTGACTCCTCACTAGTAGGAAAAACATTAGTGCAATGACCTACTCCCTCATCGGTAGTTGTGCCTAATGGTGAGCTTGAACCTTTGATCTTATTTGCTATGTCCCTTTAGGGGTGTCACTGAGGCCGCTATTTGCAGTACTTCGCAGAAGTGTTCAGATTAGTGAAAGGAACACCTGAACTGGGGTGACCTTTCCTTGAGGATGTGCACGATTCTTCATGTACTACTCTTGGGTTATTCACTACGACTGTAGGCCCATGTTGGAATTACACTGACATTCTATCTTTACCCTAAATTCCAATCTTGACAACCTACCCCCCACCATACAACCATTTCCTTGCTGGCAACAACTTCTCTAGTGTCAAGGTATGATCAGAAACCCTTTAGCCAGGGTGTATTAGGGTGGCATGTGTGTTGGGACTCAGTGGGATGACTAATAACTATCCCCTTATATGAAACGAGCAGGTGTGATGCCTATGAGCATTTTTTGTCAGCTCTTGGATCAGCAATTTGTCAGTGGACTGCTCCACTGGTCCAACAATGACCCTTGACCCAAGCCACCACCACCACTGCTCAACCTCTCTCCTCTGCCCCTCTCCACTCCCTCCTCTCATAGATAGAAATAAACCTATGCTGTGTGAGAGTGAATCAATACATATAAAGGAGGGTTGTGGCGCCTGTGGGTGGCTTATCAAATATATTTATCTCAGCTTTTAGGTCAGCGAGTGCCAGTGAGCTCAAATGGTACTGCTACCCAGCCAGGCTACTATCCTACCATCCACCTGCCACAATCTGGGATATTGTAATGATCCCAATACAGTCATGATCCTGGTATGGTCATGATCCCGGTACTGTACTGATCTGGGGAGACTTGGATGGAAGGGATACATGATCATGGGGGATACGTGATCATGGGGGATATGTGGACATGGGGGATATGAGGACACGGGGGGTACTTAGACATGGGGGATATGTGATCATGGGGGATATGTGATCATGGGGGATATGTGATCATGGGGGATATGTGATCATGGGGGATATGTGATCATGGGGGATATGTGATCATGGGGGATATGTGATCATAGGGGATATGTGGACATGGGATATGTGATCACAGGGGATATGTGGACACAGGGGATACATGGACACAGGGGATACATTGACATGGGGGATACATGGACATGGGGGATACTTTAGCATGGGGGATACTTGGGCATGGGGGATACTTGGGCATGGGGGATACTTGGACATGGGGGATACTTGGACATGGGAGATACATGAACACAGGGGATACATGAACACAGGAGATACATGAACACAGGAGATACATGAACACAGGAGATACATGGACATGGGGGATACTTGGACAAAGGGGACACATAGACATGGGGATCCTTGGATATGGGGCACATATGGACATGGGGGGTACATTTGACTTACCACAATGTGTTTGACTGAGTGAGATGCATTGAACTACCAATCTATTAAACAGGCAATGCCTGCTGTGCTTTGCATGGGTACTGAAACTTGTATATCTGTAATGTGATAGCCAGCACCTTGCAGCCTGCTGTGCTGTGAACCCCAGGACCCATCCTGGGGTTCTGTCTCAGGCCTGTGGCATAGCAAGCTGGGACTTTGGCAGATGGCCTTATCAATCCTGGCCCGGCTAGTCCTAGGCTCTGCAGGCTCAGCTTGGGCCAGCCCAAGTCCTGAGGCCTGGATTTTGCATTCACTACCCACATCCCCTGTGTCCAGATATTCCCTATGTCCATGTATCCCTCATGTCCATGTATCTCCTGTGTCCATATATCCCTTGTGTCACCATATAGTCCTCCTTAATTGAGGTCTTGACAGGATTCAGCACTTTGGAAGAGAGAGATATATTACATTAAATTATTATTTACTACTTATTGGTATTCACAAAAGGTGTTATGGGCATGTGAACCATAAGATGGAGAATGGAAGACAGATTGGCAGGGACTTCAGCTTCAGCTTATATGCTGTGCCTCTTGAACAATCACAGGGTCCCAAGGCTTTGGAACAGAGCAATCAAGTAATGTAGCACAGTCCTGTGGTACATGTGGAAGTGCAGAAGTGCAGAAGGGTGGAAGTAATGACAGTAGTGTACTAAGAACACCATGGACAGGGTTAACACTAAATGTAGTTGATATTTGAACTGAGGTTACTTAGTACAAATACAGGAGTTTATATACTAGGGGGTACACGTAAGTAGGCAACAGTAATAAGTTCTGAATCAGAGTGAGAGGTATACAATGCAGATCATGAGTGGAGTTGGGGATCATAGCACAGGGAGGGGATGTAAGCATGATATCTAAAAGGTACCCATCATCTGTCGGTATGGGGACACAGATGTTCCACTAGGAACAAGGTACCCTTGCTGATGGAGGGGCCATGGGGATCGGAGAGCTGAGTAAAGGTAGGGTAGTAATGGAAATGATAGTGTGGAAGGCAGAAAAAGAAGTGCAGAATGCATGGATGTAACAAAAGGTCCCCAGATATGGATTCACACACAACATGGTTCAGAAGCTAACAATATATAGTGGCTCAAAAAACCGTTTCAATGTTTCCTGAGTTCAATATAATAGCATTATAACCTGGGAAATAAAATATGTAAATTCTTGTAAATATTACTGAGAATAGTACTCTGTCTTGGCTTAAAATTGTGCCGTAAACCATATTTATTAATTCATATTTCCAGGAGATACATAATTTTTAATTCAGTCATATCATTGAAACAGTTTTTTGGCTGACAATTATAAATAGTGTTTAGTACTTAGTATAGCCACCTTTGGCTTTAATTATGGCTTCAACTCATCTAGGCATGCTCTCTATCAGTCCTTGACACACCTCTGGCTTTATTTTACCCCATTCCTCTTGTACTCTCTCCCAAAGTTCCAAAGTTCCCTGGGGGGAGTGTTATCAAAGGAAAGCTCAATATTTTTGTTTCTATTTCATGCTGCACATGGAGCTTGATACAATATATGTTCCATCAAGCAATGGTCATGTGATGCAGGGGGTATGGTGATGACACTGATGATGAACTGAAGATTTGGCTCAGGGTTGTCATGTTGGAGTGTTGAAAAGATTCATATGGTGAAAATAATTCAGGATATGAGCCTAGGTTGGAGAGTATAGGCTAGATTTCTAATATAAACTAAGTACAATTGTTTGAGAATGTCAAGAGTGATAATCAAAAGCCAGTAGCAAGTTTGAATGCTGTAGGAACTTAATGCAAGTGAGTGTAGAAAATAAATTATGGCTAAGCATATCATACAGGAATATTCTACTACTTATATGATGGTACTGTGGACTATTCTGGGAAAGGCATTTGGAAAAACAGAGGGGAGAAAAACAAGTAACCAAGGGGATAGATGGATACTACTATCTGTTTTATGGATAGTGCCAGACATTACTGGAGGGATATAGGAAAATTCATAACACTAATTAGGGGGTTGGAAATGGAAAATAAAACTAAATGGTACTCATAATCAACAGAATACACAACAGGGAAAAACACAAAACATGAAAATACTTGAATGCCATGATATAAATATATCAGGGGCCATCTACACTGTGTATCTTCTGTGAATGATTTGATTTGATGTGCACCTTTAATGTCACATTGAGCTTGCATCCTATGGGCTCTGTTGTCTTGATATGGCCTTCTATTCACTATAATGGTTTTCTACTCTATTTTTACCTTTCCAATGATCAGGCACTTACATGATATGTAAGCACATTGATTGGGTAATGATAATGCATGTGTGAGGTAAACATGTAAGTGATCCTTTCCCATCTGGTGTTGTGATGTCATAGTGCATCTATGGCTTGTGCTCATTGTTCTGAACAGCAGTGGGTGCTGCTCCAAAGTACTATTCTCTTTATATAATATAAGATGTTACTCAGGATATATTTCCAGTTTTCTGGGACTGAGGACAAAAGTGGAGGGGATAGAAGAGAAAAAT
Source organism: Ramaria cf. rubripermanens (assembly GCA_003316465.1). Taxonomy (NCBI): domain Eukaryota; kingdom Fungi; phylum Basidiomycota; class Agaricomycetes; order Gomphales; family Gomphaceae; genus Ramaria; species Ramaria cf. rubripermanens. Next base: position 7,250 of record QFFB01011755.1, read on the forward strand.
ATATATACATATTTACTATATTTTTGTTAAGATGCATACTGACGGACAGGTGGTACCGAGATACTTGGCTGAAGGCCGAGCAGGGTCAGGTCAGAGGGACTTGGCTTCAACTTATTAGTGTTGTGCCTGTGTGGCTGTCTGGACCTGTATTTCGGACCAGGGGCCTGAGGGCCTATTCATGGAGGCAGGCTAGTACCTAAGGGGGGGGGGGGGGATACTTTGTTGATATTGGAACTAAGTAACATACATGTGGAGAATGAACTTATATACTAGAGTGTGATATGGGGATTGGGGAGATGGTGACTGAGAGGTCACATGATATGGGCGGGGTGGAGTGTACTAAGAATAGAGGGGGATAGTAATAATAGAATCTAATGGGAGAGTGTGACCAAAGTGTGACTGAAGTATGCTGAGGCCAGAGGCTCGAGGTATGTGATCCGAAGTCTCAAGGTATGCTAAGATCTGAGGTGGAATGGGGATCTCACAGTACCTCCCTCTTATGGCTGAACTCATGAGGCCATATAGAGTCAGGGATCTTGCCTTGTGGCGATCTGGGCATAAGTGCATGCAGGTTGGCTGAATGCCTATTACATAAGGAATTGGTTGGAAAAAGATTTAAAAGGAGGGGGTAGGGTGGTGGTTTGAGTAAAATTTTATCACCATGTCTGCACCATCAAACAACCACAAGGAGATCCTGGATGAGATCTCGGCTGAAGAGTTGGCCCTTGAGGCTGAATTTGCAGCACAGCAGGCTGAATTCCAATGGACTTGGGTCAAGAAAGTTTGGTGAGAGTGGGAGGAGTGAGGGCAGGTGAGAGTGGAGGCCAAAGCCAGGGAAGAGGCAGAGGCTAAGGCAGTGGCCAAAGCTCAGGCTAGGCAAGCGGCTTGGGAAAAGGTGGAGTGAGAGGCTGCTTGGAGGAAGCAAGCCTTGGTGGAGGCCAAAAAACTTCGGGTGGCCAAGGAGCTTTGGAAGAAGGCCAAGGTGGCTGCTATACAGGGGCTGTCAACCCCTACCACTCCCAGGGCTGGGCCTTCAAAGGAGGCCTGGTGGAATCTGGAGGCAGTTCTGAAGGGGCCGAAAGGGAATTCATAGGTGCACAAGGCCAATGATTCCAGTAATTACTTATCTGACGGGTGAGTAGGGGGTGGTGAAGTGCAACACTCATCAGAAGTGTTGTGAAAACTACATTCAAGGTGGGGGCAAGGCCTGCCAACGATGTAACGTCCAAAAAGTTTGGTGTTTGTTTGCAGTGGCTCTGAAGTGCAGTTGGAGCATCCTTGAGTCTGAGGACGAGTTGTTGGGGGCCAAGCTGACAGGGAAGAGAGTGCCAGTGCCCAGTGTTTGGCTGAAAGCAGGGCTGGTGTCAGTGGAGCCAAAGAGGCTCCTGGCCAACATCCAGGAGGACATCCTAACAGTCCTCCTTCAGCAGCATGAGTGGCAGCTGGAGGAGTGTAATCTTGTGATATATGTTGTTTGTTTATATGATTGGAGAATATAATTCAAGCTTCAAGTGAAGCTGAATCGAGCAGAGGTCTGTTATGAGAGAGAATTTCAAGTAAACTGTAATATATGCTAGTTATCTTGACTACTACTTTAACTAAGAACTTCGGATAACTTGTATGGGGTGAGTATTGTTACTACTGAAATAATCATACATGATTCAAACTATTTAACTACTTCTGACTGACACAATGTATATTTCTTGGATCACTTATGTAATGCGATGGCAGGGATGGAGGCGCAGTAAGTAACGAAAAAAAGACTAATTATATGGGATGGGGGGCGTGACATAGGGAGTAGTGAATGTAAATCATAAACTGACAGTAACATAGGAGAAACATGTTGACTACTTGTCCCACATGTAGCGATGGCGATGTAAGGACGTCTCGAGATGACACACATCTAATAATAGATACGAGGCATCTATATGACGTTTGTATGTGTGGGGTAGATCGATCGGTATTGGACTGGGATAAAGGTGTTGCTTTGATATATATGTATGTTGATGTTAATGATTAGGTTGACGTTTGTGATAGATATGGCGTCACGGGCTCGGTCCTGTATACATTCGGTCTCGGTGATGGGTGTCGAGCGGGATAGGGATAGGGGTTAATATAGATCATAGCAAGGCCATCTGTAGATAATATCCTGGTGATAGAATGCCGGGATCCGTCAGTGTTCGTCATTGATAGATGATTTATCAATATCTTTTATTTATATTTGTAACATGTAAGTAGGATGCAGAGTGACTGAAGCTGATGAAATCAACAGTCAAGTTGCAATTTTACATGGCTGAAGTGTTTGGTTGTCTGGTGACGGTGCTAGAGTGGCTCATGGTGGGCAAGTTGACATTGGGGTCTCAGGCAGAGACTGAAAGGCTGAGTGGACTTGGGGAGGGGTCTAGCATGGGGCTGGGGACATTGGCTGGTGCAGAGGTGAGGGATTTGGGGTTTGGGGGTTTGGAGGTTGGATGTTCAGGGTCAGGTGCGAAGGTAGCAAATGAAAGGAAGGAAACAGAAGAAAGGATGGAGGTTCAGGAGGAAAAAGAAGACAAGGCTGAGAATGTAGATATTAAGGGCAAAGGAAAGGCAAAAGAGCTGGAGGACCAGAAGGAAAAAGAGGCTGAGGATATCAAGGAGACTGGGAAAATTGGGGAGACTGAGGAAATGGACAGGGATAAGGGGGGACAGGAGGATGAGACAATGAAGTAGGAGACGGGTGGTTTCTTGAATGTATCTAGTAAATGAAATTTCGGAACTTGGTAACAAAAAAATCAGTGTGACTAAGACATGAATGGGTAGAGTTTGGGTTTTCAGACTTTCAGCTTTTCAGGGTCAGAAGCAGAGACATGGAGATCAGTGAAGTAAAAGTGACTATGATAGTAACATAAGAAAAAAATATGGATCAGGCCAAGGGGACCAAGGTCGTTTGGCAGGGTAAGCTTGATGATAGTTGGTAACAATCTTGGCTGTGTAACCTAACTTGGTCACAAGGATACAAGAAGTCTCTTCACCAGTGCCTTCATAACCAGCCCAATGGACCAGATATAAGAGGTTACAGGGTCTTTGATGGTGGTCGATCTTTGAGTCCAGAATCTTGGAAATCTCATACTCATGCTCACCATCAATTTAAATGGTGGAGGTGGTGGCTGAATATGCTCTGGGATGGAGTTTGGGGTTGCGGGTTCAAGCATAGAGACATGGAAGACCGGGTGGACCACCTGCATGCTGTCCAGAAGCCAAAGAGTGTAAGAGTGGGAACCAGCTTGGGAAATGATCTCAAAGGGGCCAAGGTACTTCTCAGGAACCTTTTTTTGAAGGCCGAGTGGTTTGGAAGAATTGTGCTTCGACAAATGCATAGGATCCTATGGCTAACTCAGGGGCCAGAGCATGCCGAGCATTGGCTGAGATCTGGTACCGAGACTGAGCAAGTTTAATCACCTCTTTCAAGGCAGCATGGAGCAAGTCAAGGTCAATGGTGAAATATCAAGCTTGGGAGGATGTGAGGTCATGTTTGGGGTGAACCATGAGGTTTGGGTGATAGCCCTTGTTGGCATAGAATGGTGAAATACCTGTAGTAGTGCTAGGGGCATTGTTGTAAGCAATTTCTGTGAGTGGTAGCAAGTCAGACCAATTGTCTTGCTGATAATTGCAATACACTTGAATGTACTGTTCCAATGTTTGGTTAACACATTCAGTTTGACCATCGCCTTCTGGGTGGTAACCCAAGGTGAAATGCAATGTCATCTTGAGAGCTTTCCTGAGGGACCGAAAGAAGTGTGATACGAATTTGGATCTGTGATTGGAGGTGACATGTGAAGGTACTCCATGCTTAGAGAAGACATGTAGCATGAATAACTTTGCGAGGTCGGTTGAAGTGACCGTGTTGTAAGTCAGAATGAAGATGCTTTGCTTGGTGAGGCGGCATACAACCACCAAAATGGCAGTGAATCCTGAAGAGGCCAGTAACTGCTCAATGAAATCCATGGAGATTGAATTCCAAGGCTGTTTGGGGATCAGGAGCTGCTTGAGAAAACAGTAAGGCTGGTGATGCTGAGACTTAGATTGCATACAAGTGGTACATGACTTGCAAAAGTCAATAATGAAGGTCTGAAGTCCTGGACAAGTATATTCTCGGCGGATCAGGGCTAACATCTTATTTTGACCAAAGTGTCCTGAGAGTACATGGTTGTGTTTGTACTGTAGTACTCAGAGTCAGAGGTTGTTAGCTTTAGGAATGTAGATTTTGTTGTCAAGGCATAGGAAACCATCATCAGTTTGCATCCATCTTGGGTTGGTGTCATCACCGAGATGCTTTTTGGCCATGGGGTCAAATGTCAGGTTGGCTAATATATTGGCATGAAGCTGTTCAGAGTCCATCAAGGTGCTTGCTCGGAGTACAGGTGCAAGTAAGTAAGTGGCACAAAGTGATTTGGAGAGTTGTTGGTTGGTGAATATTGGTTGTAGGTTCTGAGGATTGACTTGGATGTAGTCATTACCTCTCTCTTTAGGGTAGTGTCAGGGGACACCCCGTTTCCCACCTCAGAAGCTCCGCACTCCCACGCCTCCGAAATTCCGGAGTCCCAAACTCAGCCCCACCCCCGCTTTCGGAGTGGCTCCAGAGGTCAAACGACTCGCGTACGACA
>QFFB01011772.1:1481-51776 GCA_003316465.1 Ramaria cf. rubripermanens
TCGTGTCGATGGTATTGGAGTATCGAGGTGTATGCGATGCTAAGGAGTGGGTACTATCAGTGGACAGAGACGGCACCGGTGTCTGGACAGTGTAGCTGGACAACTGCTTCACAGATGAAATGGAAGAGGAATCCAAGTTAGCGGAAGCAGGGATGTGAATACGTTTCGGGGTTGGCATTGCAAAGGAAGCAGGTGGCGAGGCCATGGACTGAGATGAATTCGCCAAGTCCGGGGAAAGAGAAGGCACAGTAACGGGAGTAGGAAGAGTATGCCGTTTCAATAGTGGAGGGGTCGTGTGTTGGATGGGGACCGATGGTCTTGTATCAGGCTGGGCTCTCGTTGGTGTACTCAGAGGTAGATGTTCGGGTGACTTAAGTCGTTGGGAGCCAGCGTTATCGTGAGTCCAACTTGCACGTTTAGGAGACGAAGTCGAAGTAGATGCCTCTCCACTCTTTGAGCTACCCCTGTGGTCACTAGCAGATGCTCCGTCAGCAGCGAGCTCGGCTCTAGCTCTTTCTTCCCATTTCCCTCTCACTGTGTCCATGCTATTTCCAACGCGGTGAGTGGGTGTCCATCTTCGTGTTGCCTGAGGTGCAGCTGTGGTACTTGGAAGAGGAGGAAACCTACTAGATATAGAGTTGGATCTCGAGAGGGACGCTGTACGTTCTAGGAGGCGTGTCTGATAAGCAAACGGATTTGAAGTGGAAGCTGGTCGGGAACTTGCGCCCGAGCTTGAGGAGGTAGTAGATGAGAGGGAATTTGAGCGGTCCATGTTGGTCGTGAATTCGTAAACGTCGTTATACAGCGCTGGTATGTGCTCAGGAGCTATCGTCCAAATTTCGGAGTTCGAACTACCCAACCATAACTATTCGTCGCTTTCTTGGCTGCCATACATCCAGCCAGCTGAGAGTCATATCTAAGCCAGTTAGGGATGTAGTGGATTAGTAGGTTTGACGATCAACTGCAGTTTGAGTCTGGTATTTATTGAAATGCTAATATGGGAGGGACCGTATTGCCTCGCAATTGTACTTGATCCACATGTCTTTAACCATTACAGTAATGTCACTCCCGAGCTTGCCCTATTCTGACTCTTTTGTAGGTACATTAGGACCGGATTATGGAGAATGAATGTCTTATATTAATTACTTGATATGGAAGATGGAATTTCAAGGCTGGTGCAAAGCAACACCGTACAGGCTCCTAGTAGCTGCGCATACGTCGCACTTATGTGCAGCCTGTACATGACTTGACGCGCCGAGCTCATAAACAGCGTTCCTCGTGTGTCGGCAGCGTTCTGGACTGAGTCTCTGAGACGACAGACTTCACTGTTGTAACACTTTCATGGCGGAATATGCACGTGACTCCATTTAGCATTGTGGCCTCGCTTCTTCTTGCTACCATGTCCCCCCCACGCGTCCTGCAGATACAGGTACATATCATGCTCTCAGGATCGAGTCACAGTTAAATTTTGAGCAGGAAATACTCTCTATCATCTTTCAATGTTGTCCACTCCCCACAAACGCTGTCTGTGCCCGTGTCTGCCGCGGGTGGTCTGACCCAGCCCTTGATGCTTTATGGCGTGAAATCAAAGACATTCGCCATCTCTTAAGACTCATGCCCGCATTCTACGAAGACAGGGTAAGCTTCCTTTCATAGCTTGAGTCAGTCATTTAAATAGTCGCGTCACACAGTTTGAACGTGATCTAGCCCCCCCTGATTGGACTCGCTTTTTGCTGCATGCAAGACGTGTCCGTTCGCTTGAACATAGTGATCGTAGAGTAACGCTACAAACGAGCGTGTTCACGGCGCTGGGGCTCTCACGGCCTGTCTTCGACCTTCTTCCCAACCTGCGATTTTTAAGGTGGTCTGCACATGGCGAAAATGCACTGGCGCACGCCATCCTTTTCATGTCACCGTCGCTTACATCATTTGAAGTCTTTGCACTTCAATTTACACCTCGCACAATCCGAACCTTTTTTCAAACGTTACAGGAACGCAGCCCTCATCTTCGATACTTTTATCTCCATGCAACCGGCCAGGTGACGCCTGTCGAGGTCTTCTTGGCAGAGTTCCTCAGATCTCTTTCCTACTTGGAAGTTATTCAATTACCATGTTACTGGCAGACAAAATCTGTCGTCTACGCGCTTTCTTCCTTGAGGCACCTTCGTTCTGTTCGCACCCATGTGCCATCCAGGACAATCTACAAAGGCAATCAACGAGAAGTTGGAGATGTAGGGTCAATTAATTTTTCCGAGGGGTCTTTTGCAGCTTTGAAGACATTCTACATCGATGGGCGCCGTCTCTCGGACGTTGAGAGTCTACTGAGAAAGCCATTTGCGCCCAGGCACCTAACGACTCTCACCGTTATGTCATTACACATTGAAAGCCCAAGCACTTTACATGATTTCATCAAAGGTCTCACCGAAGTTTGCCCTTTACTTCGACACATTGTGTTTGCCCTCTTCGTTTCGGAAACATCACACGTACCTTCAGCGATCACATTTGACACACTCCGTCCTATCCTCGACTTTCAACGTTTGGTCGGCTTCAAGATTACCCACAAAGAGCCTTTACATGTAACCGAGAACGACATCAAAGAGCTTGCCATGAGATGGCCAACTCTCGAGACTTTACATCTCTGTCATGACCCTTTAATACTTGAGGACTCTACAGTGGACAGTGGCCTTCCTCCCCGAAGTCTCTTACCATTTGCGGAAAGTTGTCCTAATTTAAAGGAACTGGGCCTTTATCTCAATGCAGCACGATGGACACACCTCTCCGATATCCCTGCCATTCCCAGGCCGTTCTGTCGGCTTCAGCGACTTCATGTTGGCGTATCGCGTGTTGCGAACCCGAATGTTATTGCTCGCTTCCTCAGCGAGGTTTGTCCGCGACCGCTGTCTATAGTCACAGACTCTTGTTGGGAGTCGGCTGCTGTGAGGGAATCTGCACCTGCATGCCAGCCGAGAAGAGATATGTGGCAGCAGGTTACCGCGCTTCATCGGGATTTGGTCGAAGTGCGTCTTAGTGAACGAAAGCGCACTCAAGACCAGTTGCGTGCTCTAGAAATGGAAGTGGCAATCTTGCGGGAAAACGAGAAGACCTTAAGAAGAAAGGTTTCAATACATAGCGACCCTGGTGACTGGACGATAGAAGGTTAGTGAGCTCATTTAGGTAAGGCATGGTATTATTAGCATTTGTTTTAAGACCTTTGTAGTCTTTCGTTCTGTCATCTACTACTTAGGCTACGAGGCACGTCAACATGTACAAACAACGACGCGCCTTACGCGCGTTCCATCCCAACGTTTGGGCGATGCCCTCTCTTGAATCGTCGCTGTCCTCACTCGTACAAGTGCTGATCCCACAAGCCAGAGAAAATGAACGGCTCTGTGCTGAACTAGTCGATCACTGCCGGGAAATCCTTGGTAGGTGAGTGATCAAACATTGTGCTCATCTTTGCTTGCCAGGGACCAGTGATCACTCATTCTTAATCAGTCATATTGGTCAAGCAAGAGAGCCCGACATCGGGCACCTTGCAGATATAATCAAACGCCAGCGTAAGTTCATGTTTATCCATACTAAATGCCCTTCTTGATGCACGTTCACTAGTCGCGCACACCTCTTCCGACAACACAAACGCCTTGCGGTTCTCCAACCTTCTGGCAAGATTACTTGAGCAGGTAAATCTTATACACATCGCATGCCATGTGGATTGATATACGTATAATACCGTCTTGTAAATTCAGCCGGTATTGTCCCGCAAACATGCAGCAATACTTTTTATACAGTCATTGGCATCATCTTCCTCCGACCAAACATCGCTTTCATCGCCTCTTATCGCCTCACTGGCTCCTGCTCCTCCTGTGTGCACCCTCACACCGAATCGGTCGCCTCCCTCGGCTGCTTCACAACCACTGCCCCCTTCTGACGACAAGTCCAAAGCCGACATCCTTCGAGAGTATCGTGCACGGATAGGTAAGGTCACCCTGACTGCAATGTCACATAATCTCATTGTAGGGGGCAGGGCGGCCCCATCTCCCGGAACAGATACTTCTGCGAGATGCTCTGTATCTTCTCCAAGGTATTTCGGGTAGATATGTGAAGTTTTCAGAGGAAGATCAAAGTGATGAAGAAGAAAGTAGAATCATTTTCGTTGATGATCCGGTAGATGTCTCTTTCGAGTTTGCTTGGTGACTTCGCCACTAATTAATTATCGTTAGCAATATATTATATCCCTGCAGGTCAAGTCGTTGATCCATCGCATTGCTGAACTGGGTCACCTATATTCCAGGGTTTCTTCCTTTGTGCAAACAAGGGAAGGTCAACCGACTGTTGGGACGATTGAACAGAGCCTTTGTCACCATCTGCAGACTCAATTAACCGAGTACTATCGGTTGGTGGCTGTACTCGAGTCTCATATGGCTGTGGGAGCACAATTAAATCAATCGGACTGGTTGAATAATGGTGCCATAGAAGTGAATGTCCGGGAACAGGTGACCGGACTCACACTTCGCAGGCTGGAAGTCTGGATTGAAGAGTGGCGGCTGCGGATGCGGATGATGAGTGTGTGCGTAGAAGGCGCCAAGGGTACGCTTATGGTTCACACTCGGATATTTTCAATGGATTGACGGTGTTAGCCTAAGGTGTACATGGCGGTGCCTTGGTAAGCTTAATACACGGATATACCGACAACGGGGATCCCTTCATCCGAAAGTTCACAGATCAACTTCTGGAAGATGTAAGTTCTTTGTTTTTTGTTGAATTTGTGCACTATATCTAGCCAAAACTCAGGTATCAAAGCCTTTTTTCTCTATACTACAAAAATGGCTATTTTCCGGAGAACTGCAAGATCCATTTTCCGAGTTTTTTGTCTCAGTGAACCTCGAGTTAGCCCATTTGGAATATATGCGCCCCATATCCGGTGATAACACGTCTCTCACCAGAGACGGAGGATTTGGTGGCCTAGCTGTGGAGGACCCTAATTTGTTAGAGTCGGGTATGCGTATATGGGAAGGAAAGTATCAGTTCAAGAAGGAGATGCTTCCTCGGTTCGTAGGAGAGGCCTTCGGGAAAAAGGCCGGTTTCTAAATTCATTGTATAACTGAATGTAGAGCTGATTCTCTCTACAGATCTTCTCCACCGGAAAGAGTCTCAACTTTATTCGATACAGTTGCCATGACAGTGATTGGGTAACTACTCGAAATAAGCTGAGTAGCACAGGCCGAAGTAAGTCTTTTATTCTTTGCCTTAGAGTTTGACGATCGCCAACAACCTCGTAGCATTAAAGTACGGCGATATTGGTGGCCTGGAACAATCCATTGATACCGCGTATCAGATCGCGAGCCGTCGTCTGTTTGAGGTGCTTTTCGACAAATTTAAACTGTTAGACCATTTGAGCGCACTCAAGGACTACTTAATGCTTGGTCATGGAGACTTTGCCGACCAACTCATGGAAACTCTAAGGTACGGCCGCATGCTAGCTTTCTTTCTTTTCATCATGGCCAAGTATCTGAGCACTGTTTTCTTCCCTCCTGCCCTTCAGTACAAGCCTGTCCCGCCCTGCAAACACTTTGTACCGCCATAACCTGACAGCTACCTTGGAATCCGCGATAAGCTCATCAAATGCGCAAAATGACTCCCCAGATGTTCTCCGGCGCCTGGATGCTCGAATGCTTGAATATTCTCACGGTGAGATTGGTTGGGACGTTTTTACCTTGGAATACAGGATCGATCCCCCACTTGATACTGTCATCACTCCTGAATCGATGATCAATTATATGAAAGTATTCAGTCATATTTGGCAATTGAGGAGGGTAGAGAGCTCTCTAGCCAAGGGCTGGATGAGGATTGCCGGAGGTGCTAGAACATTTCTCAAGTTACCTGGTGCGTGCAATGATATAACTTTTTTACACTTGAAAGCTCAGCGATTGCCAAAGAACTTGAGCCTTATTGGCATCAAACTCGCATCGTAATGGCTGAGATGATCCACGTCATCCGCCAAATGCAAATGTATACGCAGATAGAGGTCATTGCCGTGAGGTGGAAGAATCTCCTTACATTCGTGCACAAAAAGGAGGGAGATCTTGACTCTTTAATAGCCGCACACACAAATTACCTCGAGGAATTAGTTAGCAAGACATTGATGATCAGCGGAAAGCAAGGGAAAGAGGCACGTTTGAGTTTCTCATTTTGTTCCACTTACTGAATGGTTGACAGGTTGCCGTGCTGGATCGAGTCAGGCAGCTCTTCCACGTGATACTGCAGTTTCGTGAGGCTGTGGTGAGACCATATCGCTGTTCTACATGCAGAGAGTTCGCCTGACATACTACACAGGATGAGTTTTACAACTTCTCACTTGCTGAGGCTGCGCGGAGGGATCAACGGCGAGATGGAGCAAGGGTACCTATCAGCTTACGTGCCGCCGATGTTTTGTTTATTCAATTATTTCCAAGGGTGTTTTCACTGGTCCGCTACAGGAGCCATTGACTGCGCATGACACCAACCTGGACCATGTCCTTGAACGCATCAAGGAATATGGGACATCTTTCACCGAAGGAGCACATGGGATTGTCCAGGCTCTACAGGGACACACGGACGGTGACTGCAAAGATCTTGCTGCACGGCTCAATTTCACGCGCTATTACTCTCCGAACAAGGAACAACAAAAAAGCTGACTTAAGGCGAATCGTTGATGCGACAGTGCTACCTCGAAGGCTTTCAAAGTAGCTACCCAGACCCATTAAAGTCCCTGGCATACAGTCATGCTCGAACGTCATGACTGGTGAGGACAGTGTAGGATCACGATCATATTGACGACACTCTTAACAGTCAACCCATCAAGAGCATGATTGTCAAAGCAACTTGTTAAAGCTTCACTGCTATCACTACATTACATCTTTGTCTACAAACAAGCTATGTAACTGCTCCTTTACTTGCTGGTCATCTATGCACTCTACAAAGCCTAAGCGTCGCCCCACCCAGTCTCCATCCATTTGGTTGTAGCATATCGGTGGCACCCAAACCTCGTCCTTCAACTGGCGATATAAGGCAATGTCTCGGATAACTTCGAAGCTCCCTTGCCTCACAATTGCGCTTAAGAGCTTGCCGGCTGTCTCTGAGTTACTCGCGTCCTCGTTTTTGAAGTCAGGCCAAATATTCAATGCTAGATGATGCACTGCCATCCAACGAATAAAGTCGCTAGTCATCGATATAAGAAGTGCCTTCAAATACCATCCAAGCATTTGTGCATCTGTTTCTGCTGGCCACAGGTACTCCCGCACGTCCTCGCAAAGAAGATCGTCTACGCCAGTCTTGATGGTGCGTACTACGTGACCATAATCTCCCCACAGTAGTTTCCGATAGTCAATCGCATAGGTCATGGATATTGGGGGTAGGAGCAAACGGCCGAACAGGGGATGTGAAAACGAAATCGCGTCGTATAGAGCAAGGAAATCGGTGTAAAACTGAAAAAATGGTGTATTGAGGAAGGCTTCGGACACCTGTTCCAAGGCAAAACCAAGTTTGGTCACTGGCAGATGGTTTTTGCAAGTATTGGCATAAGCAAAGGGTGCCAGCAGCTCATCCATCCACCGTGTAACTAAAAGGTCGCGAAATACTTCGTGACCGGAGTCAGGTTGTTGCTGTTCATGCTCAAGCATGAAAACCTTCATACACGCGAAAATCATCTCTTCTCGAGACGCGAGCACCGAAGTAGCAACGTCAGGAGCACATCTGCCGCATAACTCTTGGACTATCCGAGTCAATAGAAGGGAGGCTCGCACGATGTCTGTCTCAGTCGCGTCCCAATCTGGCGGTAGTTCACGGAAAACAGGCGACGAGCCTGAGCGAAGGAGATGATCTAATGACCAAGTCGGCCATTCACTTCTCAAGGGCAAGACAAGATCTTGATCATACCGCATCCGAGCATCTCGCAAGTGAGAAAGGGAAGGGACCGAAAGTGTTGTGCAACGTGCAATCGACTCCGGTGTGGGCGAGCGGGGCGCTATGTATGCAGCTTCACGCCAAACGTGATCGTCCCTACCGGTCGCAACCAGTGGCCGAAGAGAACGCGTAAGGAATGGGAGTAAGATTTTCATCCCGCCTTTATTCCACTGCTCATCAGGAAGACTGGTCGATAACAAGCCCTTCACAAAGTTCGAATCAATGTTATTGCACAGGGTCTCGAAAATCCAACCGGCGTAGTGTTCGTCTCCAGGCAGAAGAGTACGAAGAACACCTAAAGCTTGGGTCACCAACTCCTGGTAAAGAAGGGTCTTATCCGCTGTAAAATTAGTCCTGGGGAGGGCGATCGAACGATACCACAGCTGAAGCTCGAGGACGAGCAGTGAAGTAACTGGCCTAACGAAAATATGAGCATTCTCAGGCATCTCAATGGTGTCCTGGTAACCGAAGATATTGTTGAACAGTTTCTGGCTAGCTTCGCTTGCCAGAAACCGCACGCAGACATTATGAATGTCCTGTCCAGGAAACTCAAACGAAAATCCTCCCTCCGACTGGAAACACATCAACGCAAGCCTTGTTACTGCTGCCACAAGACCTGCAGCACCAGCCAAATTGTGCAAAGCTTCCAACAGCAGGCTGTTGGGAGAGGACGGGAACGACCACACCTGTAGTCTTGCGAGAGCGGCAAGTACTGTCAGTTTCCCCTTGCATCCACTTTCAAAGATAGGGTTTAGCCTGGCCGACACCACTACCTTTTCCCCTTCCCCATGTCTGATGCCGTTCAGAGATGCACTCTCCAACCAGCTGGCGAGCGTATGGAATATACTGGTCCAGAGAAGTTCATCCTCGTGTTCCTTCCGAACATCACGATGAGCAGATGATAAGGGGACCATAGGCTGATACCCAGCAGCCACTACATCTGTAAAGTCCAGCATCCAGTCGATCCAGCCCCACCCACGCACTTGACTCCATAAAATATCATGACTCGGGGTCGTCTTGTGAGGGTCTGTAGAACAGACTATTAATGCCTCCAAAAGCTTAAGATATGCGCGGGCGAGCGAAGCTATGGGTGGCTCAGCAACCACGCGAAACGAGGTTAATAACCATGTTCCAATCTGGGCAAACTCATTTTGTGCGATTGTTGCTACATGTGCATAGACGCCATATTGCGCGAGTAGTGCATAAAATACAAGGGTTTCAGTGAGAAGCTCGATGGAGGGGACGAGTTCGTCTGATCGCCATCCTTCGTGATCCAGTGGGGGAAGCGGCGTCATTATATATCGTAGTAGAACATCAGCTGGTCCGGTGAGTGCGGCTGCGACATCTCGACCACATCGTGAAAGTACTTGCAAAACACGAATTGACAAGGGGGTTGCGAGCGGCTGCCCTTCCTCAGAGTCAAAGTCTGATGGTGATCTCAGGTGTGGCCCCATCATGGCGGCTATTACACCAGCATCCAAGCTGGCAATCGTCCGTGCATGTTGCGAGAAGTGTGAGAGAACAAAGAGGACATCAAGTACTCGAGAATGGGTCAATGAAATAGGTGACGGAGAAGCAACAAGGTGGATTTTCAAGGCTGACAGAATCCTTGTGAGTGGGAGGGCCTCCAAAAGGGCCGATGAATGTCGTGTGAATTTTGGCTGGATTCGCCCTTCAGGCGTTGATTTTTTGGACGTGAAGGCATGCTTGGGCGGCGGCAATGGTGTAAAATCGATACATGGCAGTTCAGCCAAATCTGTGAGGTCGAAATCGGTATAGGTGAATCCTACAATAGCCTCCCAAAGTAGGTCCACAGCACGTTGACCCACGCCGCCTTTCTCGCTCAAGGCATCGATGGCGGCGTCAAGCATATCCCTCCTCATAGTCTCAATATTGGCAACTTGTTCAGAAGAATGCTCTGAGGTCTCTTCATGCCTGTCTCCAAAAACGTCTTCACGCGAAAATCGGAGGATTTTCGCAAGTACCCCCAAGATGCTGGCGCGCTGAGCTGGGACGGAACTCCTAGCGAGTAGGAAGAGGTCTGATAGCGTATATCCCGCGGGTGTGTCTAGTGAGGCAGACACAGATGCATGATGGTGCAACCCTAGATGGGTGGGCAAGCTCCTGATTTGGGAGGGTGACAGTTGCACCCCCGAGAGTGAATACCTCGGATCGATAGGTAACGCGTCGGCCAGCTGTTTAGCTCCTGATTCGTCTGCGTTTTCGGATAGAGAAGTTTTGGAAGACGGCGGAAGCGATGGCAGCAGCCACGTAAGAGCAGGATTGTCTTCAGGCGGTTCCTCGAAAGGAAAAAATCGGCGTCTAATATCTTCAGGTGTGCCTGTCTCCGGTGGATCAGCTACACCGTCGTCCACTTGCATTGGAAATTGGAGGGAGGCAAGTCCAGAGGGATGCGAACTTTTAAATGTCCCAAGGGACGATATGTCACTTTTTTCCTGCGAGGTAGAAGGAGGCGGTAGCAGGGCCAAAGTGCGTTTTGGAGAAGAAGGGTGAGATTCATAAACATGAATGTCAGCATCTGTTGGGTCTACAAAACGTATTCGTCGAGTTGAGCGCAAAGGAGGGGAAGAAGATGGCGAGTGTTTCGTAGCGGTGGAGGAAATCTTGCGCGGCCCTAAGTCGGATTCCTCTTCAGACAACATAGTCGATTACAAAAGAGGTACTGACCTTCAGTGGCATGGCTATCTGCCCGTCGTTCTCGTGCTTCTTTGACCTTGAACATGAGATCACCAATACCGGATCCAAGTTGGTCAATAATTTCCTGACGCTCTCGCTGTCTTTCTTCTTCAGTCATTCTTTCTACAGCTTCAGCATTCGATTGCGAAATGTCATCCAATGAATCTTCGATCACTTTCGTTGCCTTCAAACCATCACCCCGAGAGATGGAGTTAGAAATTCCCTCCCTGGAAATACTCAAGTCCCTTTGCACGCCTTGGTCCAATCTAGCCCGCTTGAATGCGCTTGTCGCTTTCAACCGGTGCTGAACGACTGGAAACCCCGTCCTTGATGAGCCTTCGGCATTGTTTGGAAAGGGTTTACGATTAGTTGCCGATAAAGGAATGTTATGACGTTCGACAACATCACGAAGAAGGGTACTGGTCATACTAAGAGTCGATGTGGCGTGTAGGCAAGCGCCCAAAATGGCGTTACAGTACCGTTACTGGTGGGACTCATTGCTACGACATGGCTACATTCAACAACGCTGGTGCCGCAGCTGGGGTCTTAATCACCCTTGCCATGGAATAGTCAGTGTTTTATTTTTCAAATTGGGCTTGTTGATCTGTAGCAGCATACAGTGCAAACTTGCGCTCTGGCATGCAACATTGCCCTTTGGGTATGTACGTGGTTCCTTCTGACACGCTCCTCCATTGGGACGGTGTTCTCTTCCTTCATCAAGGTCTGTTGCTGAATATGAATAGTACTGTTATCAATCAACTACTATATGTCAATCTAGGCTACTACGCAGACGCAATCTTGAAGTTTCGTTTGACGTTTCCACGAAACTTTCCTGAACAACCGCCTTCAGTCCACTTTGTAACCGACGTTTTCCATCCACTCGTTTCCCAACAAAATGGCATGTTCAATTTAGCACCTCGATTTCACTCTTGGAGGTATTAATACTCTTTTCAACCTGGGATTCTGGCTCATCCTGGTAGGCCGAAGGAACACCATGTTTTTGACGTTCTTCACTGGATCAAAGCCGCTTTTAAACGCGTTCAGCTGGACCAATTACAGGAAAACGACTGTCTGAATAAAGATGCTTTCCGGTTCGTACCTACATCATCCAGCTATCCCTTAAGCTAAGAATACGCCTGCAGACTGTACGTATCACCCACAACATATTTCCTTACCCTAACAACCATTCTAGATATCGTGACGCCACTTCCTCGTTTGCCGCTCTAGCAGCGCAGACGTCTGCGCTCTCGAATTCGAAATCTGCCTTGTACGACCGTGACCATCCTTCTATGGCCATGCACAGACGGGACGGTTTACCTTTTTGCGAACTAAACCAAGAGGCTTTGCATAACATGCGTAGCAAGCTTGGGCTGCAGGAATGGGTTATTGAAAATAGCACAGGGGCAACGGCAGGACGTTAACAGATACATTCGATTATCTCGAAGGTGATCCAAGTCGGATCCTGGAAGATGGGATTGAGCCGTATTGCATATAGAAGTGGTTAGGTACATCCAAAACAGTTAACCCATTGGAAAACGGTCTACGAGAGCTAATACTAATATTCTTTTCCCGAGCTACTCAACATCCAATTATATAGACCTCAGCAATGACTCTGTGCATTGTGATGCCTACTAGTACTGCCGCACCAACCACAGTAGTACCCAATATTTACCGTTTGCTTACCATAACCGCCTTGAGCAATGGGTAGAGGCACCTGTCGAATAACACACACCCTTGCTGTCAATGTCCTGGTAGCCTGTATCCCAGAATCTGCGTATCCGCCAAGGTAAGATTGACCCTGCAGATTGTGCTCGTCGGAGTTTAACTCGTTACGCTTCTTGTTACAGTATTACTACAGCCATGGACAGGGAAGTACAGCAACTGCTCGAGATGGTACAAAGGCACTATGTCTTCACAATCTCCAAAAATCGCTGAATTCACTTGTCCTCCTTAGGGTGCCACCGCCGCTCAGGCGCGAGCGGCGTTGCGCCAATATAAAGATGTCATGCAAGCAGCGGAAAGGATCTTTGAGGGGAAATTCGATGATGTAGTGGACAGCGATGTCCCTCATGATCCTGATGCCATTCGAGACGCGTTAGACGGGAGTAAGGTCTCAAGGATGGTGGTAGGCATCTGCGCCACAGATTCCCGATCCAGGTATGATGACTTACTGCCTCAGACACCGGAGGATGAAGACGAGGATCCTGAGATGGATGACGAGGATGGCGGTAGGTTTCATTGTTCATTTGGCCTCTATTGCTCAGAAGTGGGACGGCGGAGCTAATGAATGCTCTCAGCTGACGACTATGTTGACTATGATTCCGACTATGATGCAAGAGCAGATAGAGGTCGCGGTGTGACGGATGTCGATCCTTACGCAGGTGAATTTTCTTCTCCTTCCAAGCCTAATGCGACCTGCTTAAACCCGCAAGTAAAGGTATATTCTTCTCAAAAGATCGACGAGAGGAGGTCATCGAAGTCGAAGAGGATCCTGAAATCGTTACGATTCCCGGGACCAGTCAGACCATTAAAACAATGACACAGGGTCAATGGATGAAGGGATGTCCAGAAGGCGGGGAACAGAGCTTCTTGTTTAGTCTTTATGACCAGCTCTCAGGGTCAACATGTCCCTGCCCAGAATGTAAACACCCATATCAGAGGAAGAAATGCGATTTCTTTGCGCTCTATGTGAGTTCATTGTTTTTTCTACGTTTTTTTTACATCCATCATTCTGCTAACCCGTCTCCCAGCTTGAATTCTCTGACTACATCGAGTCTCTTCGTAAGCTCGTACGCCAGCGGTGCACGCGATGCTCCAGTGAGTTCTGCCTTGCATGTGGGGAACCAATATCGGCCGAAAAAGCACATCGACCAAACGCGGCAACAGACGACAACCCGTTATTCCATTGTTCAAACCTGCAAGGCGTCATTTTAGGTGTTGGCCTGTCCATGCTTGAACAACTTTTTGCCGAGCAAAGCCAGGACTACATAAAGTCTACCGCGTCTGTTGGTGAGAAGAACAACAAGAAGCGGAAGGTGCAAGACATCGTTCCAGTTGATGAAATGGACGAGGACGAGGACATGTATTATTCTTCTGCAGCTACTCGCGGGAAGAAGGCCAAAGGTGGAATAGGATATGCCGGTGCTGCCAAGGAAGACGTCCGTTATAGCCTTTTATTAATACAGGTACTCGCTTAACCTATTCCCTACAGACCTCAGGCCAAACAGAAGCATTAGCGATACAGCGGGTCAAAGACGAGAGAATGGCATCATTACTAGGTTGTATACGGGTGTATTTGCCTTCGCTACAACGGAAAGGCGGCGGTCAAACCAGCGACTACCTGGTACACCCGACAGCACTTGCACATCTTCGGAGGAGATTCAATTATGTCGGCAGTGCGTTACTTAGAAATGATTCACTAACGGACATGTCGGATCGCGCGGTTCTGTACTTTGAGCTTTTCGAATGGTTGGAGGTAAGATGTGCTTGGAGGTCTAGAGCCATATATAATGACGTCCTCCGCAGACAATATCGAACCACGAGGCGCTGGCCAGCATGATGGCGATGCCAATAATGGTTCCCGTCTCGATTAAATCTATGGCGTCTAAGAAGCATGCTGGCACTAGTCGTGGTGTTTCAAGCAGGGGAACCCGAGAACGCGTGGTTATTTATGAGGGTAGCTCTGGTCCTCGTGAATTGATGGAGGCCATCGTAATCCAGTCACAAGCAGCACTCAAGGGATTGGAAGGTGTGAAGTCAACAACGGAGCAGAACGAAGAGGAAATGACGGAAGAGCAAAAGAGGATGACTAGGGACGATAAAGGGAAAGGGAAAGAGGCAGAGCCCATCCAGTCGCCTGATAATCTGAAGCTTCTTCAGTTTTGGTACGCAGCATATGGTGCTCATACCGAGCTCCACCTTATCAGCTTTCCATTTATAGCCAGCGTATCCTCGCGACAGCCAAAGCGATTGACCGGTCATTACGTGAGACCAAGGGAGACGCGTTTGTCGAACGCCTACATGCGTCGCTGCCCAAAATTTCATCTACGGCTTCCACACGAGCACATAACGAAGTTTCGGCTGGAAATACAGATGAAGAGACGCGTAAAGTATACCTGAAATGGGCGACTCAGGCACGATTTGAGTATTGTGACCTGTCTTTACCTGCAACGACGAACACCAAGATGAACCCTAAGGGTGCTCGAGAGGAAGACCCAGCACCGAATTATAAATTTTATTTCAATAACGAGGCGAGAATGCTTGCAAACGCAGATATACCGAAGAGGAGCTTGGCCATTGCGAAAGAGGTATGGCGACGTTGGGAGAATTGTTTCGGTTTTTTTAATGGGACGTACAGCTTGCGGTGTTGACCACGAACCTGCCTGTGGCCTGGGACTCGTCTGTGTTCCTCCGCGTAGATGAAACTAGGGTGGATATTATCAAATGTCTTGTAAGCTCCAATATATGCTTGACAGTTACATCTCACGCATGTCAACATTAGATTACAGGACCTGAAGGCACACCGTAAGCCTCAATATTCCCTTGTTGTGAGGACGTCGATTACTGATTATATTGGACAGTTATCATAATGGATGGTGCGTACACTTCACCAATCGAGACAGCACTGAATTTATTTTCGGTGTGAAGCTATGTGTTCGACATCTTTTTAGGGCCCAGCTATAATCAAACGCCGCCCAGTGTCAAATATATGACAGTGCGTTAGTTGTCTGACCATGCAGCTGACTATATAAAGTGGCTTCCGCAGACCGGAGGAGGCAAGTATAGGTTCAATCCCAACCTTTATGCAGTGCGTAATTAGGCACCATGAGATGGTCATGAAATATTTATCGCTTTCTAGGATGGAAAAGTATGTCTCTCTCTGCTTGGTACCTGGAGCGGACCTGGATGGGTCGCGGGCAAGTCGACACTGCTGCAAGTCAGTAACTTGTGTGTGGAATGAGGATGCTGTCACTGATACTGATCCCCGAACAGGTCTTGATCTCCATCCAGTCGATGATATTATGTGATGAACCATATCTCAATGAGCCTGGCTGGGCCGGCTCGGCTGGTACACCGCAGTCAGCTGCCTGTACGTAGGACTTAACTTGGCATACAGTGAATTGATCCACGATACAGACTCGGCAAATGTACGCCGGATGGTGGTCAATACCGCCATGTTGGGAAGTCTCAAAAACCCACCTGAGCCGTTCGGAGATATTATTCGCACACACTTTCGTTTGAAGGCGCGGTCTATCCGGGAGCAACTGGACCGGTGGTTAGCACAGGACGACGGGAAACCAACGACTGGAGATGGGGGAGGCTATGGCTCACCACATTCAAAGAAGAGCGAAGGGGAAGAGGGTGGGAGTCTGAGTGCCTTTGCCAAGGATGTGGCTGAGCTGAAGGGGATACTTGTGACACTGGAGAAGAAGAGCTCAAAGGACATGGAGAGAATGGATGTCAACGAATGAGGCTTGATTTAATCCCGATTTGTTTCTTGGGTCTTATCAATACGTCAATACACGATATATTTCGTCCACGCAGAAATACTCATACAATACTAAAGGAATACGCAGGAGGTATTAGAGATGTTACGCTTCCCCTAATGAGCTGCTGTGCATCTGGGCACTGTATGTTCAGCATATGTACGCTACAAGGAGTGCGCTGCTCATCAGAGCTAAGGCGTTGACCTTACCGCGTAACATAGCTGAAGATGGGTGGGAGGTGGAAGGAGAGGCAGCAGCCGAGGTTCCAGTAGGGCCTGCAACAGAGGCGCTCACAATTGAGCCTCCGGAAGTGGTTGAAAGACCACTTGTTGTTCCTGTGAAAGAAGTCGTACTAGATGTAATATTTCCACTGGAAGTGGTGATTGTTGTGCCGCTTGGCAAGAACGAGGACGACAGAGGAAGAGTTGGGGTGACAAGGCTGCCAGCCCCAGAGAATAAGAATAGCATAGAAAATGAGGTATGGAGGAATGAATGACACACGAAGTGAATATCGACCCCCCTGGATTGGAAGGAAGGGCGGTATTGGTCGCAGCAGTGGAAAACTGCGAGGTGGGCAATGGTATTACAGAGATGGGAGGTGTTGGATGAACTTGACCCCCTGCAAGGTAGAGCTCAGCAAGGAATGTTACGACGAGATATGGAATATGCATAGCAGATTCTGACTTGGACAAAGGTCACCAAGCGCCCATAGCTTCCACGACGCTTCTTCCTTGCCGCATCTACGTCGTGAATCCCATGCTCGACTTCGCCTATGCCGGCTGCGACGTTGCTTTGTAGTTTGAGCAGGTTTCATTTGAACCGCTCAAATGAGAAAGGCGGCATTGCTAAACGAGGTTTTTTTTTAAATTTCATTCAAGTTTTGTCTTTGAGGGCCCGGTAATTATAGCATACATGTGTGCCGTCTACATTTAAATATAATTACTTATCTCCATACATGTTCAGGCAGGGCCATTTATGCGCGTACATCACCTGCACAACGTCAGCGGTAAGTCGCAGCAGCCTTCAGAAACTATTACAAAACTACTCGGTCGGCCTTGATGGGCCTGCGGGCTATTATATCAGGCCATGGTCGACACACCCTTTGTAGACGACAGATGGGTGCATAAAACCCTCGACTTGACGGTTATACGAACCCGCAACTCGCCTTAGGTAAGCAACATGTGATTAAGACTTGCAGTCCACACCACAATGTCTTCAGTCGTCCACGCAGTAGCAGGTGCAGCCGGGGGCATCGCAGCGATGACAGCCACCTAGCTAGTATACTCAGCCGTTATACTTGACCTAGACTGACTTAAAATCCCCAGCCCCCTCATTTTTATCAGCACTCGCGCGGCTGTCGAGACAAATAATGTCCATAAAGTGCGAATTTTAAACGAATTCTACGTCTTGTCCACTGTACATCTGATTCTCACGCTTACAGTCAACGTATCGGGCTGCACTCGATATCATTCAGCGGGAAGGCCCGTTGGGTCTATATGCTGGTCTGTCGTCGTCTTTACTCGGAATCGCAGTCACAAACGGGTATGTGTGCCAACCATAGTTGTGTGCCATTAACCCTCCGTATTGATTGTGCAGAGTATATTACTATTTTTATGAGCGTACCCGTGAAGCTATCCTGGCGGCCCCTTCCCGGGCGAACCGATCCAAAGCTCTTAGTACGCTCGAGAGTATGCTCTCTGGTCTCATCGCAGGTACATTTTGCATGGTCTTCTCAGGGACGTGTTTTCAGAGCTGCTCAAGGAACCGCCACTACTCTGATATCGAATCCAATTTGGGTCACCCAAGTAACTCAAGCAACGCAGACTTTACCTTCGGAGAAAGCGCACCCCTCTGTGCATGCAGTCTCTGAGCCTCGCAAGCTCAGCATGGTTCAGACGGTGCGTTTTATTTTGCGGAAGGATGGCATCTCAGCATTCTGGCGCGGAATTGGACCAGCTCTGGTGCTGGTAGTCAATCCTATATTACAGGTTGGTCTGTCTGTCAATACCATGATATATTGATATCGATGTAGGACACTGCAGTACACTGTATTCGAGCAGCTGAAGAACATGGTCGTCCAAAGCCGTACAGCAAAGTTGAAGGCAACAGCAGGCGCAGCTGTCACGATGACCATACTTTCCGACATGGACTTCTTCTGGTTAGGAGCGCTCTCTAAGCTCGGTGGGTAAAGGTGCTTTGTAAGCCATCGTTCTAAACTGATAGTCAATTTTCACACAAGTCGCCACGACCTTGACATATCCCTACATTGTTTTGAAATCTCGCCTGCAAGCTAATTCTACACAATCTCGGGCATACACCTCATCGCTAGATGGTCTGCGGATAATTCTGCGGCAGGAGGGCTTGCAGGGCTTGTACAGGGGCGTTGGGAGTAAGCTAGTGCAGTCAGTTTTGACGGCAGCGATCCTGTTTGCAGGGCAGAGGAGAATCTATGAGGTGGTAAAAGCCGCGACTAAGCCTGTCTTAGCTAGAGGCGTGTAACACTTAGAAGTATAAGGAACGAGATTGTGTATATAACGGATATTCAGAGTCCGATACTCCGCCAAGGCACTGCCTTTCTTACGGGTCTCCATCTCCTGCGTTTGTTCTATACGAGCCCTTGTGCTCACTGTCTGCCCTATTATTTCGTGGTTTCCGTTGCCGTTAGACACCCTCACATTCATTTCCTCTCGCTATCATGCATCTTCGATCCTCTCTTGTGGCCAGGGACGGGTGCCCTGCACTGGCCCAGTGTCCTGTTGTCTCTTGCCCGGGTAACTGTGACCTCAAGACTCAATCATGCTCTATCGTCGCACAGTGGGTAGCGTAGTCATGTCCCTCATCTCAGCCTGATGTCTTTTAGATCCTGCCCTTCCACGTGTGCGAAAGTTAGGTGTGATCCACTTCCGAGCCAGTCTTCGGGGGGATCAGGTCCAAGTCCTGGTGCCCTCGCTGGTGCTGTGATCGGCGCACTATTATTTCTCGGACTCATCGTGCTTGGTTATGTCTATTACCGCCGGCGTGAAGCGGCCAAAGACGCTGCTGCGAGAGACAAAGCTTGCGCAGACGTAAAGCCTGATATTCCCGCCCGTGCTGATGCAGTCTTGTCTCGTCCTGATCCCCACTCCAGCACACGGGTATCCAATCCGAGCGGCAGCGAAAAGGCACCTCATCAGGCTGCTTCTACAGATGCGACCGAGTTGGGTACCGTCCGAGTTTACAACAACCATTCGAACACAACTATTGATCTTGATCCATCCCATGCGTCGCGCAGACAGTCTGCCACTCAATCTTTCCGATCGAATCCCTTCGCCGATGGTGCATCGATTCAGACCGCTTCTGATCGCACACAATCGACCAATGTCATCCCTATCGCGCTGGTGCCGCCAGGGGGACACCCTCCAGAGCCTTTGTCACATTCTCGTGCGGGCACGCCGTCGCGTCCCGTGCGGTCCCCGGAGTTAACACTGCATGACACGAACCATCTGGATCTAGACCACGTCGCGGTCTCTGATTCCGAGCTCGACGGTCCCCGTTTGGAATATGCGTCTTCCGCTCGTTCTGATGTATCGGAGAAATCGTTCATGACTACATCCTCCATAGCGACAGATTTAGATGAGTCCCCGACTATTATGACACCTAATCAAGGTGTCGTTCGGCAAGTTTTCGGAGTATCTCAGGCTCAGGTCGTTCGTGTTCCCTCTAATAAGTCGTCGCCGTCCATTAGGCAACGCGGGGGACGTGCGAGTTCGGGCTCTAGAGGTGTGGCAGCACGAGCGTCCAAGGGGACGATCGGGCGGTCTCCATTGGCTCAGCAGTCCTTCACTCCAGCCGATATCCCACTTACTACCCGTGACCCGACCTCTCCAACCTTGACAGGTGGTACTCGCAGTAATCCATTCAGTGACCCGGCATCTCCTTATCGTGCATCGTTCGCAGATTCTTCTCGGTCGACAGATACATTCGGTAGCCCAACTGACTACCACACTGAAGGACCTTTTACCCCTCGACCAGGTGTGACATTCGCTGATGCTCAAAGTAGCCGCCCCGTCAGCACCACGAGCACGGCTGATGGCGTCAGCATTCGTGCTGACATTGGGACTGCGTCACGTGTCATTCTTGGCATGCAAAGTCCTTCCGCGTATACGCCATCGGCCCTCTCACCTTACTTCACCCCCTCCCGTGCAACTAGCATGCAGACGGATGGCGGACGTACTGTCGCTTCAATTGATCGCGACGACGATGAGGAAAGCGTCCGGCCCCATTCCATACTCAGCGCGAAGACCACGTCGTCACGCGCTGATTCGGTTTTGGCCGGGTTCCCCTTCGTACCACCTTCTCCAATTTCTGCCCTTCCACCACGCTCACCAGGAGCGACAAGTCCCAGCAGCCCATCTTCCTCAGGGTCCATGTTTGCGAGACAGCAGGTGTTGAACAAACCCACAAGCAGCAGTCCCCCCCTTTCGCCAACATTGACTATTGGGGCGCACAAAACGAAGCCGCAGCAGGTCCAGCATCAGCCTCCTTCGTCACCTCCACCTCCTATACCACGCCCCACTTACAACGGACCGCCGATAGATAGAGCCACGTCGACGTTCTCGACATCTACTGCATCCGGACTTGAAACATATCCGTTCCAATTCGGTAGTCAGCCGACGCCTAGCATAGAGTCCCAGCAATCAAGCCGAGCTAGTTTGGATACTCTTGCGCTCAGCCGGGTCCTCGCGGCCTTCCCTCTCGAACACGAGGGGACAAGCTAAAGGGGAGCCAGAAGCTCCAGAAATGCATCTCTAAAGAGTTTGATTGAAATGGAGGGAATGATGACTTGCCACGATCCCAGAGAAGGACTACACTTCTCAGACAAGTCGGCCATCATCACACAAGCTGGACGAACAGTGTTTAATGTCAACTTGTTTTCTGCCTATACCCAATCCCCTTTCCACACTTTCTCTAATCCATTGAATATTCCGACCACTCGTTTTTCTGTATGGGTCCTGTGGTTCTGTCGTCGCTCAATTATGCCCCTCCATTCCACTTTCTTTCTTTCTGGGAACCGATATCGTTGAATTGTTCTGTGCTTTTAAGAGTTGTGATAACTTTCACACTCGTAGGCGTCGTTTGACTATTTTTATGTGTCATGTGTTGTCACTTCTAATATCGGGCAAAACGTTTCCTTAATAGGGCAATATTTTGGGAGCCGATAATTATTAGAGGGTATACCATGATGCAAGATGAATTGTAATTATTTATGCATAGAGTTCAGTTTGCTAGTAGCCCCTTGAGCCGCATGACACCTGGAAAGACTTGAATCTTGGAGCTTAGAGTTTTGAGAGTGAGATCTCAAAGTTTCCATGTATATGAACTGCACGAGAGCAAGAATACTGGTACAGTATCATATTCTTACCAAGTATTAATATTCCCATTTCCGCGTGTTTGGGCTTAGTCACTCGAAGTCATGTAAGCTCAACTTATTGACGTTATGACCCCTGTTGTCCACGGCCTGCGTGGCCATTGGTGTTTGCAGCATTGTGGAAATGGACCATCAACACCAACTGGTTCCAGTGGTACGTTCGCCTTCTCGCGGCAGCCGTGCTCGAGGGTTCTTCGCCTCTGACTCCCCTGGTCATCGTTCGAGACCTCATTCTCTCGCTTCTCGTTCGCATTCACCGTCGCCGACAGCGTCTTCGGAAAACTTTTCCGTAAGCTCAAGACAGGACCCCTGGCCTCGCTATAGCGTGGGACTCAATACGCCATCATGCATTCTCGGCGTGTGTGCTATGGACATCAAGGCACGGTCCAAAGCAATGCGAGAGATTTTAACGAAGATAAGAGAAATGAGTCGAGGTGCGATCGATGTCAAAGTGTTTGGGGATAAAGTCATACTCGATGAAGGTCTGCGTTCGCATTCGAGCCTCACTTACAGCGGCTCACGTGCGAGTATGAAGACGTTGAAAACTGGCCGCGTTGCGATGTTCTCATTTCTTTCTTCAGTGTGGACTTCCCTCTGTGGAAAGCTGTCTCGTACGTTAAATTGCGTCGCCCATTCTGTATCAATGATTTGCCTACCCAATCACTCCTCTGGGACCGACGTCTTGTGGGTGCTGTTCTTGACCATTTGCATGTGCCAACACCACGTCGAATTGAGGTATCACGCGACGGAGGGCCAAATATCAACAGAGAAGTGCAGAAATATATGATGGATTCCCTAGGCATCAAGCTGGGAGAGAAACAGCCGTCCAAGATCGTCACCTTGCGTGAGGATGGAAAGGCCATCATCATTGACGGTCGGGTCCTGGAAAAACCTTTCGTAGAAAAGCCGGTTAGCGGGGAAGATCATAATGTGTACATCTACTTTAGAGAAGGTGGCGGGCGTCGACTATTTCGTAAGGCGAGTAAAGCACTTTTACACCTTGCCAGTTTCCTCATGAAGGTATTGTCGACAGGTCGGAAATAAATCAAGTGAACTGGATTCCAGCCTCATTCATCCTAGGACGGATGGATCGTATATATACGAAGAATTTATCGACGTCGATAATTGTAAGTCGGCATGTCCACCAGGTGATCATCGGCATTCAACAGACGATCCGCCACCAGCGGAGGACATAAAAGTATATACCGTTGGTACAGAGTACACTCATGCTGAGACGCGCAAATCCCCAGTTGTGGACGGTGTCGTTCGCCGCAACTTGGATGGCAAAGAAATACGGTATGTACACGATCGCCGTTGTTGTGCAAGCACTGATTAAGTTATCGACGAAGATTTATCACGCGACTTAGTGATGAGGAGAAGAGTTGGGCTGCTAAAATCGCGGCTGGGTTTGGCCAGAGAGTCTGCGGCTTTGATTTACTTCGATGCGAAAGTGGTGCGAAGAGTCTCGTTATTGATGTCAACGGGTGGAGTTTCGTGAAGGGAAATGACTCTTATTATGGTAATTTGTTCTTGCCGTACCCACCAACGCCTTACATGTTAGTCCCAGACAAAGCGGCGGAGATACTCGCTGAAATATGTTTTCGGGAAACCCCTATGTTTCCTTCACTCAACGCTAGCGATTCCACTGCCCAGGATTCCAACACCTGGCTACTTAAAGCCAATGTGACTGGTAAGAGGACACGCAGTAGCTTTATCTCTATTGTCTCATTCCTATTTTGTCAGTGTTCCGGCACGCCGATCGCACCCCAAAACAGAAACTCAAATTCAACTTCCCTATTGCAGAACCCTGGGCCAAACCTTTTGTGGTTTTACTTAATGGCGAGAAGGAAGAAATTATACTCCGCGAAGCCAAACAACTTCGGCTGATCGCCAATGCTATCTCTGAGGCCAAGGCACTCGGAGCATCCGGGGAAGATCTTGCTAAGTTGGAAGCTTTGAGCGTGCAGCTTGGAAAGAAGATTGACCTACCAGGGACAAAGGCCCAGCTGAAACCAGGTTATTCAAAGCGAGTGGCCGGGAGTGCGAGGAAACTTGTGAAGTTGCAATTAGTATTCAAATGGGGTGGCGAGGTAAGTGCCACTCGGTTCCACGAACGAGGTCCGTTGCCATATACAATAACTACTATAGTTTACACATGCGGCCAAGTATCAGTCCCGCGATCTAGGAGAAAACATGAAGAAGGATATTTCTATCATGAGTCAGTTTTCTAACAGGCTCACCTTCCATCTCATCGTGTTTAACTTCGTGCTTTAGACAAGGAGGTTTTAAACAATGTGACGGTTAGTTCTTGTCTCACTGTGGCACGCCTTGCAGCTGAATCATCCAGATCTACACATCTTCTGAGCGTCGAGTGATAAGCTCTGCGGAGATTTTCGCTGCCGCGCTTCTTCCACAAAGTTCGACCCAGACACCAAACTCTTCAACCTCTCCACGCTCATTGCTGTCCGAAACACATGCTCATTTCTCAGCCAACCACCCCCGAGCGCAGAAGCCCCGATTGATTGTCCGGAAGGACCTGTTGGATGACTCTAATGCTGCGAAGGACTTGATGGATGACGTGAAGAAACGGTTGAAAATTCTTCTACGTCCAGGCGAGCCAGAGAAAAGGCCTGATTTGATATGGCCGAAGAGTTTGAAGAAGGAACCAGTT
The DNA here is from genome assembly GCA_003316465.1 of Ramaria cf. rubripermanens. NCBI lineage: Eukaryota > Fungi > Basidiomycota > Agaricomycetes > Gomphales > Gomphaceae > Ramaria > Ramaria cf. rubripermanens. The sequence continues at coordinate 25,684 of QFFB01011772.1, forward strand.
GAAGTGGTGAAAGAAGTCATTCAGTTGTTGAGCTCGTTCAGGGATACCATGCGCTGCAATTTTAGAACTATGGATGTGGACAAGATCCAGCCAAGATGGTGTGCTTCTTTTGGTTCCAGTGTTGAATGTAACTGACGCATTTTAGGTGTTGTGGCGATGAGCCTTGGCTATTTGCTGAACGATGGGAGAAACTTTTCGAAGACTTTTGCGATGTCAAGCAGGAAAAGTTCGATCCATCCCGGGCAAGTCGCTTGTCGTTCCTATTGCTGATCTCGTCTAAATTGATACCCTTCAGGTGTCGGAACTTTATGATACAATCAAGTACTGTGCTCTGCATCACCGTACTTTTCTATTTGCTATATTTGACGCAAACGGCGGCAAAGATGGTGTAAATACCAAAGACCGGAAACTTCATGAACTCTATGGCCGTGCCAAGGCCTTATTCGATCTCGTGGCGCCCCAGGAGTATGGTATTGATCCTCAAGAAAAGTTAGACACCCTGGGATTGTCTTCTTCTTACTGACTACATTATACAGAGAGGAGATTGGAATACTCACTTCATTGCCACTTCTTCGAAAGGTAGTAGGTGACTTAGAGACGGCGCGCAACAATGATGGCAGCTCGTTAACGACGTACTTTACCAAGGCAAGTTATTGCTTCTAATTGACAGCCAAGCGTGGTCATTCATCTTCTTCTCAGGAGAGTCACATCCATACCCTGGTCAATCTGGTTCTTTCATCCGGCTTGCCTATTGCACAACCCCGAATACCAGAGCTAGATTACGCGGTGCGTATCATCTTTATCGAATAATTGACATATAATTCAATATGTTTGATCAGTCTCATATCACGTGAACTCATCACAGTTCCTGCATCACAACTAGTCTGACAGAGTTATTTCAGGTTTGAACTCTACGAGCGGAACGGCGGCCGTGGAAAATCGGACAAGGAGTACTCTATCAAACTATCCTTGAGCGAAGGGGCGCATTCGTCCAATGTCCTTGACTCTGCATTAGACGCTCGACATTCTCTGAATGTACAGGCTCGTCGGTGAGCCCAGAGCTGTGAAATCCCTATCTTTGATACTTATACCATTATTTTTCCAGCAAGTTAACTCAACACTTAGACTACAGTCTTGTCATTGAGAAACTCTCTAAACATTTTGATCGGGTCCCTGAGGTCAGTGATTAATCTGTTGTACAATTTATATATATAGCTTACATCCAAGCAGGATGAGGATTTCGGTCCAGATACACCAATAGAGGCCATTGAACTACCATACATTGCAAACGCTAATGGCAGCAGCAGCGATACATCACAACGACCATAGAATGCCATACCTCGTACACTTCATTTTTAGGGTGATTTCGATGATTATATATTGTTGCACTAAGATTATTTTCTTCTTCCTTCGTGTTTACTCCTCGTATATTGTTCTAGCTGAGCTCCGCTCTGTAATCTTCTGTAATCGACTCTTCACGTTCTCTAGGATCATATAGTATTCAGACTACAAATATTAATAGAAGCCTGTCACGACGTTTGCAGCGATGAGCCTCAGGTTGAAGGTGTTCCTGGAGGAGGTTAGAGAACCGAAGGCTTGGCACGAATCCCCATCCGTCCGAACACTAATCTGGTCCGCCAACTCAACCTACCAATCATTGATGTCTCCAACCACCAATATATACCCGTCCCCGGCAACGCCTGCTTTCTCTATGACGTCGATATTAAACACACCTAGTAATGGGTGTGCCTGTTACGGAAACGCACTGCAGCAGGAGGTGTATCCGCTAAAAATCCTTTCGTGGCCGACGAGCACAGCTATGTTTGGTTTGTTCCCCCCCGCGCGGCTGCAACGGTGATATAATTAACACGTTTAAGCATACGTAGCAAGCCCGGTATAGAGAAGAATGTCACAAAGATTCTGTCTGCCTCATTCACAACGAGGACTCGTCTAGTACTTATTATTTTTATTTTCAAGTATACGGTCATGCGTGGTACACGGACTAAGATTCCCGGAGATTATTAGTACTATTACTTTAAGACAGGCGGACGGACATGATACATGATGGCTGGCATTCTGATGTCAAGGTAGTGAGAAGTTTTCGAGTTTGTCGTGTGCACCCGTTCGAACTCAGAGACACGGGAGTTCACACATATAATCACTCTGAAGGTACCGGGTTGAGGGTCAGTAGGATACCTGTCTAAGTTAGCAGGCGACAGGAAGAGCTCACAAAATCCATTTTGATTACTTTGGGCTTTGCAACAGTTTATAAATTCACGTTCGAAATATGGATAGTAATGAAACACAACTCATGGTGTTGAGACATAGTCTGTGAGTAGCCCGGTTTCACGAGGTTGAGCTCGTGTCTAATACGTGGCCGATCGCTTAGTGTCCATAGTCATACCTGGCGCAGTCTAAGCAACGTCACCGCATATCGACTTGGAGCTCACTTCTTGTAAAATACCTCGGAATCACTGGGAACCATCTATAGCGAGTCAGAAGTGAGGTGACCTGTGCTGAGAGAAAACAATCCGTACCTGATCCCTACGCGCGCCCCGTGTTTTAGCTCTATTCCCTTGGTCTTCCTCTTGCTTCCGATATATTTTATCTTCTTTTAACCACTGAAGAGCGATCGCATGGAGAGAAGAGTAAGATACGGCTGACGTCGATTTCCATTCTATGGGTGCTGTGACAAAGGTTCCAAATCTCATATGGAGTACGTGTGTCGGGAACGAATCCAAGCCTACAGGGCAGGCAGGTTGTCAAAAAGCTAGGGAAAAAAAGAAAGGATCAGTGATTTACCATCAAAAATATGCGTAGCATCTGCATGCATGGAATCAGATCGTCAGCGTGAACATGACTGGATCTGCCCTCTGCTCACAAAGTATCGTTGCACCTCTGGTCTCGCTCTCTTGTCTGAGGAACGCCAGGAGATCATCTCTGACGAGAACGTCCAAGTCAACTGTAACCTATGATAGATGAGCACACCATAACCTCCCAGCTGTTGCTGCTGCACCTCATCCAGCAGTAGGACATCCCACTCGGCCATTAATCCCATCACGAGCTGCACTCGACGCCTTTCTCCATCGGATATCGCGTGCATGTGCCAATCGAGATCCACATCGAGAATGTCAAGGAGTACATCACGTCGTGCTTTGTGTCTGTAACCACCGACGGAATCAAGAAAGGCGGATACTAATAGATCGCCACGAACGACGGGATTCATGGCCCTGTGTTAACCCATATTAAAAGTTTTCTCCAGAAAAAACTATGACTATGGTCACTACCATTCGGTGCCTAGGTAAGTAACCCCCTTAAACCGAACAGTTCAATAACGTTAGATAACATGCATGTAATCCATGGACAAACCGGGGGTGAATCTCTGAAAACATCTCTACCCAAAACCCTCACATCAGACCCCATTGTCATCCGCTTTCCTGCCAAGACTTGTAGTAGCGTTGACTTTCCGGCTGAAGTGTTCTTCAACCCCGATCATATGAGGCAAACACTAGTGAACTAACCGCCATTGGCACCGATAATGAGTGTCCTTGAGGCAGGAGGGAGTTGCAAATGAATATCAACCAAGGAAGGCGGCGTCAATGGTGCATGTGAATATGTCAAGGACTGGACAGAGATGGTATGTTCGAATGAATGCATTGGGTATAAGTGTATGTGTTGAAAGCAACTCTCAAGTCCGTAAACGCGGGTACTTATTGGGAGATCACGTCATATTAGACTCGTACCCAGCCTGTCTGCTATGTGCTAAGGCTACGTCGTCAGACAGACTGGTGAATCTCGCTCCGATTACCCATGAGCTCCGGGCGTGTACTTTCGGGGCATGGCCTCGGGTCGGCCGAAATTACAAAGCCAGTGGCCCAAAGACTCGGCCTTCGCTACTCGTTTCGGCCCTCCGCATACTACACACAACGAATTGAATTACATGCACCCCCATTCTTATGTTCATGCACATCCTCTCGTGTCGGAACCAATAAATGCTTCATTTCGGTACTGGGTCTTGCCTAGTGATTCGCACGCTCAGGGTCATAATTGTCTGCATCTGCATCAAAACCCTGATTGTCACCTAAGGAACACGTACAACACGCGCTGAAGTATCTTTGAGATCAAAAAATTGGGCTAGGACAATTGTTAAGTATGGTATTCCAAGAAGCAGAATTTAAGCCTTGCACCACTCAGCTGTTCCGAACCGGCAACTCTTCTATGCTTAGAATGCTTGATCCGTGGATGGACAATACTTCGGCTCAAGCTAAGGATGCTCAAAATGGTAGATCAAGAAATGGATGATCTAGTTCATTCTGTCAACACCAAAGTATCAGACACAACGTGCATGCAGCCGATTCTCCTGTTAACTCCCATGCACCAACGACTGCTAGCAATATTGGGTTGAGCAGCCGCTTCTGACCGGGCAAATGCCATCAACAAAACAAAATCCCCTGATGATGTATGTCAGTTCTGAACTGACTACTTGTTCAAATATGTTCTTTCAGATTTCACATGTTGTTTGTCTCCAACTCGCAAAGGCACAATTTCATGTGAGACGAAGGGCAGCGCTGTTCGGTTCACAGACTCTCGAAGACGAAGAAAATGGGCTACCAGTACCTCCTCCCAGTTTTGCACAGAGTCAGATATCATGAATATTATTCTGGCACAGAATGCAAAGAGTACTATTTCTGATTAGTTGCATGATTGGTTCAATCCCTGATAGTAGTTGGACTGCCGGATTGATTCCATGACTTGAGTTGCCAGATCCATGCTTTAATAGGTGCTGGTAGGCGCGTTTGGCTTCAAGCAGCGTTTTTTTTTTTTTGCAGCAGGTAGCTCAGGGATTGCTAGTACATCTATAGGTATTTCTGTCATTTTCGACACGTTGAGCAGAGTTGTCTGGTTGTGCAAGGAGTCGTTCGGCCAAAGGATGTTATAGCAGGAGCGAAGGCCGAGTCTTTCGGCACTTGGGTTTGTAATTTCGACCGACCCTGGTTAATCGGAGCGAAATCCGCCAGTCTGTCTGACGACGTAGACGTAGCACATAGTATAGACAGGCTGGTTACGATATATAAAGATACGCTACTACACTACAGCAGACTATAGTAAACAGCAAAAACACAAAATAGGCTGATAATACATCATAACACATCAGGATCAATGCCTATCCTATCCTGACACCCCACCTACACGAATCTGGTTGACTAGTGCCTCCCAATAGGACCATTCGCCTGTGCCATCTGCAGGGTTGTTATCACCATTAAACATCGTTACCATCATGTCTGGGACAATATCTGATCCTCCTGCCCACTGTTCGTTGGCCTGGAACGTCTGGTCATTGGGATCATAAGTTAAGGAGTCCCAAACACCCGGCCTGGTCCCAACGTCACCAGTATAGGATGACATCGAAGGCTGGTTCGCAACATCTGATGGGAATGGTCCCGGTATTTGAGTGGACGGGGCAGAAACGAATGGCGGGCGATTAGGGTTTGGTGGTAGTATGGTTGGCTGACGAGTATCTGACTGTGGAAATCCCAAAGGCCGTAGACCAGAGTCCGTGTCAGATAAGACTGGTCCGCCAGTTTCGGACGTGATGCTAGGAGACGATGGGGTGTCGCCGAACTCCTTGACCACTTTACTCCTTAGAAATTTGATAATTTTCAACTCCCTTTTAGTTGCGACATCCAGTTCGCGATCTGCCGGTTGATGTGTCGTGCCCAAAAAGTTGTCCAAAATAGCGTGCATCTCCTGAGCATCATCGCGGTTTGGGTCAATGATTAGCGCGAGACCGCATATCATCGTGGACTGGAATGCACGAAACATTCCCCCGGTAGCGTCGATCACTTCGCGGGATGCAATTTGGTAGAAATTTTGCCGAACTTTAGAGTCATGCTTCGAGGAATCGATGCACGCTTCCCGAGAAGGGTCGAACGTGTCTGTATCCAGCCTACGTAAAAAGTAGGGTCGGTGAAGACCAATCCGATAAAACATAACCTCCGTCAGCAACTAAAGACACCGTGAGGCCTCATCAGGGATTATACAAGAGAGAGATTATGCTCACAAGAAATCGATGAACAGGTACATACGGTCGAAGCTTGTCAAATGAAGTGTCTGGATTGGCTAAAGCATAGCAAGGTGGCAATGAAGATATGAACATTTTCAATTCCTCTTCTAAGGCCAGAACAGTAGAATAGGAGTCATGGCCCTGTACCTGTTGGAGATGGTGAGCCATACGACCCGTGATTCCAGCTAGAGCGTGTCTAAGAATGGCAAAAGTGATGGGTGTTGGATTTGAAAGTGGTTGAGGATTCACTGGACACGAGGGCGACTCCAGAAAAGCATCATCAATATTCAAGGGCGCGCGAGTGGACGAATAACAATCAGAAATAGACTTTGGTCTATCCGTGATAAAAGCACATGCTCTATCGGCATGATATACATATGCCCTTGAGTTGTACGTATGAGTGAGATGTTCATAATAGCAAATTTATGAACCCTCACCATATGCGACGCCGATATTCGGTTTGAAAGCTATCCAACTCCTGGAAGTGGTGTATCAGCATAGCATCGGAATGCTTTATACCTACAGAATTCACCAAATCCGAAGGATCACGGTGTAAACCTAAAGCCTCAGCAATTCGTACCGCAGCACCAATCTCGCTCCAACTCTCTGTTATTCGTCGCTCAAACAGGTTGAAACGGGCACCCTACAACCGCATGTACATATTAACAAATCAAGAGCTTGACGGCCACGCACCAGTAAATGAGCTAATATTATTTCTAATGAGTTGGTTTGGATCGCGGACGCAATTAACAGCGCTCGGCGCGAGGACCAATAAAACCTACCGTTGGGAAATGATGGAGTCAGAGAATTGCTTCGTCTCTAAATAATAAGTTACAACCTTAGGGACGTCAAGCGTCGCATTCGATCATTCCCCACGATATTATTTGGAGACAAACGCATGGATAAAGCAAGGACGGCGAAGAGAACGGGTAAGAAGCGTATGTCAGAAGGTTGGAGATTGTGTTGATTTAGACCAATGGATTTGTACGAAATTCGAAAGAGAGGCTCGTAGAGTGGGCAACGCGTATAATTTCTGTCAAGGGACTTCTTTAAGGTCATTCATTCTCGGTCATTGAATACAGGGCTCGTACATCGCAGTGAAATAATAATCCACGAGTGCATGGGATAAATTAGCGTCGGGTAATTGTTTTATAAGTTCTGATAGCACATTTGGTGGGAAACCACACTCCAGGACCAAACTCTGCAAGCGAGCTGCAGGTGGGGGGGTGTCTTCTAACATCGACGAAAGGCTATTATGTTGCAACTAGGGCTTGATAGTTAGGGAGACATCTCATGCCCTATATGTGTCCATTGTATCTTACCTGTTCAAGGAAGTGTGATCGCATGACAGTTCGAAGAGCGTCACGCCCCTGTCGGTCGTTACTAGATCCTTTGTGTTGCTCTTCTGGACTACTGGACGCCTCCCTAGATTCGACAAATCGTCCCATATTGGAATACTGCGGTAGCGCAAGGTCAATTATCTGTTCCAGACTACTCGATTCCCATTAAGGTCTATGATTGCGAAGTGAAAGGAAAGTGCCATTACCGAGCAATTCGGGCGTGCAAATCGTGGTCGGAGCTGCCTGGAGTATAAGGCCTGCACAATTCCGGAAGTTTTCTGGAGACACAATGAGAGCAAGGCAGCTGTCTATCACACTGGATGCCGCATACATTAGTCGGATGAATAAATGGCTGAATATCCAGCATGTACTGTAGTACCTTCTGCTTCCTTCGATGACACTCTGCACAAGAGAAACTGACTCTATTCCGTGGCTTTTTCAGACTTGATTGCTGAACATCTCCATTCGCCCTGCGTTTGGAACCAAGTAAGGGCTCTGAAGCCATGGGAGACGTTTGTGAGTACATTTGGCGCCCGTGACTGTCACGTGAGTACCCACGTGACTTTGACAAATAAGCAGCTTCTGTGGAACATTTAACTTCCATGAACGAACCACCCAAGCTCTCCCTGGAGCGTCCGTACAAAGGCGAGTGTTTTCAGATGAATATTTTTATATTTGTCTAATCTGTTTCCTCGAAGATGACAAGGGGGAATATATTTTGAATGTTGTTGATATCACACAAGAGGGCGACCACATTCTTGAACCGTGGGTCATTTAACGTGTTTGTTGTTCTTTTTACAGACTCTACGGGGATACACAGGAGAGTAACAATAACTCAAAAGCTTGGCGACAGATTCAGCCGCATCTTTACTGAGCGAGGGGTAGATTTCTTTGAGCGATTGAAGTCACATGGCATTAGTGATGGCGACGAGTCAACGGCTGACGACTCAGACGCAGAAAATGACTCACAGAAAGCCAATGAATCTGAGAATAGGCAAATATTGGAGCATCCGATGACCCCGGAGGAGTTATTTCAGATGCGAAAGGAGATGCTCCCTCAGCTTCAGTGCGCGGTTTGTTTTGCTTTACAACCTCTAGTCAATGAAACATACGTGATAGTGTGGCCTTTGGGGAAATGTCTCAGGCTCGGGATTTGTTATCTCTTTTACTCTCTACTGCCAATCAAGCACCCCCCGTTCCAGGTGTACCTGTTGGTTCTCTAACCTCAACCACGGTTGCCAAGTCTGCAGAGATACCATCCATTCAGGCTTTTCATGCCCAGCTCCTTTTAGGCGGCAAAGACGCAGCCCTTCGGAAATCAGCTGCCGCATTCAAGTCAGCTGCAGACAGCATGGAGCGAGTGAGACTACGCGGTGAAAAATATTGGAGCGATGCACTCAGGACTAGAAATGACAACTGGGGTCTAGTCCCGGCTCCTCTCCCTCCAGGCGCACCTATTGGAAAAGGAGCTGATAAAACTGCTCGTGACTTCTGGATCACATTCGGGCTTGCAGAATGTAAGTTGTCATCTCGACTAAGATACCATGTGATTAAGAGCAGACCAAGCACCGATATCGTTTAAACGAAGAGCAATGGGACACCTGGCTGTTCATGATTCAGAAGATACCCCTTTGGTTTTCCCGCGTCATCAAGCAACACGAATGCGCGTAAGTCTGGTCACCACCGATAAGGCTGGACATCAATATACAGCCCATGATACATGGCATCCGCCGGGTCAATCCGACCTGAACTCCCTACTGCGGTCGGCGCGAGACGAGGTCATTGATCAAGAAATATTCGCGCAGCTCATCAGAGAGGCTGCTATGCTTCCAACGGCGACAGTCAGCGTTTCTGAAAGACTAATGGTGATAGAAGCCTCACAGAGCTCGGAGCTTCGGTTTGAACTTGTAAGTCCTCGTTTCTTGATACGATAGTCCGCGTTCAAACCACACTGTCAAGGTCGAGAGCGATCTTCCTTCGGAGTCGCCATTTGCAAGTGCTGCAGCTCCCGAAGAACGCGCTACTTGTGACTTGATACGCTCATCGCTCATTCTTCTCTTGTTGCGTTCTCACGCGTTCACGAGAAATCAACGGCTTACTTTGCCCTCCTCGCATTTAACGAATAAACAGCGTCCCTCACCCGTTCTTCCACCTTTGTTACTGCCTGTTTTCAATATGCTACAGTATAGACTGTTCTGCAGCAGGGTGGAAAAGGAGTTGAAAAACATGGGGCAAGCTTTGTCGCGGGCTGGAGTGCCAAGCAAGGTACGATTCAATGCCGTGGGTGAGACAGGCACACAGCTTGTGGATCATCTGCGTGGAGAGGACCGCTCACGCATTGGTGGGGACGCGATACTTCGTGTAGACAACCGGTAAGCTCCATTCAATATAGTGGTTTTCCCAGGGTGCCATATCTAATAGTGCCTCAGTCACACCCTGCACTTTACCTTTTTGGCTCCTTCCAATCTTGTCGCAAATCTCCCACAAGCAACGCTGACCATCACGTCCGTTCCACAACTCTGTCAATTACTGAGAGACGAAGTGGAACGTTGTTTGCTAGACAGTATCTGCAAAATCGGCAAAAAAGTTTCAACCTCAGTTGATGGGACGTGGTTTGTTGACAAACTCAGTAATAGATGCGTTGGTCGCTGGGATACGAGAGTCTTGTAAGCATCAGCCTATATATCTTTGACACAAATTTTCTCTTACCAGGGCGGTCGGATTAGTACTTGCAAAATATATTTCGCATCGGGAGCGATTCCAGAGCTAGCGTGTTGCGTTTTCGAGGTGAAAGATGACCAGAAAAAACCGACCGTCTGGAACTATGGCTCCGAAGATGCCACGCCATTCCTGGGGTGGTTTGGAGCAACGGTTTCTCGGGCATGTACAGATCCATGAGTGGATCGAATCTTGGGTATCTTCCAAATAGGTGGCACGTCTTCCACTCCTATTTACCTCCCGGCTAATTCATCATTTTGAACAACAGACTGACCACTGAGGAACCCAATCATTTTCTATGGTTGTTCCCCAGACTCTTGCTGAGACTCCAAAATTTACTTTCTAGTCAGCATTGGTTCAGCCACACCAATACAGGATGCACTGAAGGCATGATAAGAGGTTTTATAATACCCAAGGAATGGCCGTAGTACCCAAGGCAGGTTCAATGCTGGGTCGACAGTATGTCATGCGCGCGTATATGGCCCATCACGGCCTTTGCGCAATCTTCTTGTTAGTATGTACATTGGCTTCTCATATATTCAATCAGTACGATTATTCAAGGTACATGTAAATACATGGCTAGGTCGATTTATTTGGTTCAACGTTCACTTACATCATATAAGGGTACTAAGTTCTTCGACACAGGTCTCGTTTGCTAGAAACAGCGTGCAGATCACACGACTACCGGGCAGTATGTTGATCGCTTGTTAACCTGCGGTTGGGGAACCTAAGTAACAGTTATAACGTGGTGCCGTATATGTATGTCAGGTGCTATTTATTGTCCTACTAGTATATCTATGACCAATGATTGCTATCTGCCATGCGTGGTTCCATTCGTTGATGTTTCCAGGTATATTACCGCGAGGAAATTTACATATTCATCTTGAGTCCAGGTTGTCGGCCTTGTAATCTTGAACAACACGCGTAGAGGGTAATCAGTGAATCAAGTTTCAATTGCAGGTCCCAGGCCTTTGTTTGGTATTCCCGCCTCGGCCTATATTGTCAAACTCAGCGAGGCTCATTCCTGAGTCTTACTTGTTATGAAGAAAACGCCCGCGTGGTAGGAAAAGGGTTGTCGGCATAGTTTCCACCCACGTAAACAGTTTTGAAAACATCTCTTCTGGAGTTTCGAATCGGCTTTGGGGCAGGGACATCCAAAGTGACATCAGGCAGTGTCGCTGTCTCTGCTTCCGAGCTTCTTGAATGCGAAGTCGAGAGTGCTTGTTCAGCAGTGGCAGGAGTATCAGAAGGGCGGTGAAGGGTTCCAGTATGTGCTTCCGACTGTTCCGCATCCCCTAAGGTTAGTTTTCCGATGCCCCAAGGAATGGGATCGCCGTTTGGTTGCCTAGATTGCTCGGGAAAGGTCGTCACACCACTCTCAGACGCAATCTAATGTCAGATATATTGTTGATGTCAGCTGTATTCAGCTACTCTGGCACTGGGAATATTACTCACCGCGAAGCGCGTTGTCCAAGCATGACTAGCGTTTGTAGATACATGGTTCTGGTTAAACTGTAACAAAAGTCTCAGACATATGTGAACAGATATAAGATATCCGTTAGCGAACCTGATAAAAATAAATGGCGGCATAAGGGTGCACACTCGGGCATATCCAGGAATATGAAGTGGTCGATGTCCCATCAAGCCCAGCGACAACATTAGTAACACGGGACATGTTCTGGTTTGAACCAGACATAAGGTCTGGAGGGGGGTGGATGGGGATTAGTTGGAAAATGTCTTGATAGACCCTGAACTAATGTTAAAAGTTGCTCACCGATGTCAAATGAATTCCATGTCCCTGTCGTGTCTGTTCTCCACTTTATAATGCATTCAGAACCTGCCGTAAAAATCTGACCCGGTCCAGGTGCCGTAGGGATAACCTGTGCGATACAGATGATTGGCAACGTAAGGCAGACTCGGAGGAAACTCAGAAGGACGACCATGACAAATTAGCCTCAAGCTGTGACGGTGAAACACTGAGCCTCCGAGTCGGAGATATGGGTGATCAACAGTACCAGACCGCAGATCATGCAAAGCTGAAAGGGATGTAACAGCAGTATAACTGCTTTATACACTGCCAGCGCTGCAGGTCTCAAATGATGGGTATATCGAAGACGGCCGAGACATACCTGATACAGGTTACGATTTCAAGACATTGACATTGCGAATAAGGATATACATAGATGCTCGTGATGTTTAGTAGTCATTCACGAGAGCAACTTGATACTTTAATACTGTACTTACTAGCAAACATTGAAGTACTGTATATGTAAGTACCAAATCGAGTAATTGCCTTATGTAATATCGCTTGTCTTCGTCCGCCACAGCTGAGCTGCGTGACGCAGCTTACTGTATACTGGATTGTCTTCGCCTTGCAGACGACATCCACTCATCCATCTACGTCTCCATTCTAAGACGACTTTAATTGACCGCTGTACTTGTTCTCCTTTGACTTCGAGAACATCATGTCATCAACTATGCAATCCATCAATCGCTTTTTCTATGGGCCGAGTCCGGAGGAGAAAGTACGAGCTTGGCAGCGACGGCTTAAGAGTGAGCAACGACATTTGGAGCGCGAGATACGACAGGTGTGAGGTGTCGAACCGGAACTCTGCTATCTTTTTACATTTGTTGGGCAGCTAGACACCGCTACCAATAAGGCGCGCACGCAATTAAAGCAGCTCGCTGCAAAGGGGGATACGAAAAGTGCGAGAATACTGGCAAAAGAAGTGGTCCGGAGTAACAAGCAGAAGGGCCGGCTGCACGTGAGTAAAGCAAGGCTGGGGTCAATTGAAGTGCAATTGACACAGCAAATGGGTGAGCTAATTGACAATTGTGATGCAGTCTTTGGAAATTTATGACTGACATATTCATAGCGATGGTCAAAGTTACGGGGTCACTACAGAAGTCAACTGAAATTATGAAGCTGTCAAACACCCTGGTGAAATTGCCGCAAATAAGTCAGACTATGCGAGAGATGAGCATGGAAATGACAAAAGTTCGCCCTTAATTTGTATATAAGGGATGTTCTGACGGTTCAAGGTCAGGCGGGGATACTAGAGGAGATGATAGATGAAACGGTTCAGCTTGAGGATGATGAAGAGCTGGAAGAAGAAGCTGAGGCAGAGGTCGATAAGGTGTTGTTCGAGGTTACAGATGGGAAGTTGGGACAGGCAGGAAGTGTCGGTACAGAGTTACCAGTATGCCTTTTAATTGTTTACCTCAAAAGCCGGGCTCACCAGTGCTTCAGACCGTGCAAACTGACGCCGAGGAGGAGGAGGAACGGAGGCAGATGGAGCAATATCGAGAGCAGCTAAATGGATTGCTCAGTGGTTAACTTTTAGATTCATCTGGGACGACGTTTTATACTTGTACTACCTACAATTTCAAAGCTGCTTGCACAGTGTAGTGAGTGGTGTCGGAGTCACGTGGCCGTTATAACGTAAGTTGCTCTGTTCTAAAAGCAAGACCAGTATGTTGGCCTCCCGCTCGCTGCCTGGTGCAGCAAGGCACACGTTACGACCTTCCCAGGTGAGTCGCTTTAAATCAGCGTATAGTGGGCGTGTTTAAAATTCTGGAAAGCTTCCGATGCGAAGAGGATACGCAGCTCCGTCACCTACCGCGGCTTTTGCAGGCCTGAAAAATCCGAATGTGTGCTCCTAGAATGATTTTATTTTGTCACCTGCCCATGTCTGAACTGTTTATTCTTTGTGAAGGGCAAGTATGCCGTAACATTGATACCAGGGGACGGTACGTGTCTGAGCTTGTTCACGGCTCTTGGATGATTGCTGAGAGCCACGTCACTGGGTTAGGCATTGGACCAGAGATTAGTGAAGCGGTCAAGTCTATCTATGCAGCAGCTCAGGTTAGATGACCCTAGTCACCGACAGTCGAGTCGCGGTTTGACTCTCATTATTGCGGGCAATAGGTGCCGATAGAATGGGAGGAAGTCAGTGTCACGCCGGTGTTGAAGGGAGGGAAAACTGTCATCCCAGACTCCGCCATTACCTCTGTCAAGAAGAACACTGTGGCTCTTAAAGGTGCGTTTGGCGGCGTTGTACAAGCACTGTGTTTTTAATGCGCTGCGAGTCTCCAGGACCTTTGGCAACGCCCAGTGCGTATTTTCTTTCGCGACCCTCTACGGAAAGTTTACGGGACTTTTCCAGTCGGAAAGGGTCACGTCTCGCTGAACTTGACGCTTCGCCGTACATTCAACCTTTTCGCCAATGTCCGTCCATGTGCATCCATCAAGGGGTTCAAGACACCTTACGACGATGTTAACACTGTTCTTATCCGAGAAAATACAGAGGGGGAGTACTCTGGTATCGAGCACGAGGTTTGGTGAGATTTGTCTATATAATCAAAGTGGTTGACTCCCGCTGTTCATTTCAAGGTTGTGGATGGTGTTGTGCAATCTATCAAGTTGATTACCTGGGATGCATCTGAACGGGTCGCGCGATACGCGTTTCATTATGCACAGGCAAATAACAGAGATCGTGTTACAGCCGTCCATAAGGCCAACATCATGTTTGTATTGTTCCACCATCACCCGTCGTTAGTAGTTAATGTCTAACCCGCAGGAAAATGTCTGATGGCATGTTCTTATCTGCATGTCGACAAGTCGCGAGGGAGTTCCCAAACATAGCTTATGACGAAGATCTGCTGGACCGCGTGTGCCTTCAGGTTTGCCAGAATCCACGACCGTACGCGGATCGAGTGATGGTCATGCCAAACTTATACGGTGATATCTTATCCGACATGTGCGCTGGACTTATCGGGGGGTTGGGTCTGACTCCTTCGGGTAACATTGGACGGGTGTGTAGTTCCTACGCTTCTTGCTGTATTCAGTGTACACATTAATGGTGGTACAAACACTATAGGATGCATCAATTTTCGAAGCCGTGCACGGTTCTGCACCCGACATTGAAGGTACGTTTGCCTGTTCTAGACTTTTGATCGAACTCACTGCGCAGCAGGCAAGGGCCTTGCTAATCCCACTGCGTTGCTTCTCTCGTCATTGATGATGTTGAGGTACATCGATGATTTCGTCTCGAAGACAAATGCTGACTTGAACCTATAGACACATGAACCTCTACAGCCATGCGGAGAATATTGAGAAGGCTGCCCTTGGTGTAAGTTCCATCTAATACTTGCACACTGGGCGCATGAGATGACGAGCAATTGCAGACTATTGCGGAAGGCAAGACTATTACAGGAGATCTCGGAGGGAAGGCAAGCACGAAGGAATTCACAGACGCCATTGTGAAACGTCTGCACAACTAGATGGCTCGTAAATATAAACTGTCTATAGAGTTATGTTGTTGACGCAGCTTTTACACAAATCGCGTATTAATATAATTCTGAGGGATCGTGCTTATCAGACGATAAGTAGCTATTCATGTACATACAGTATTTTTACCGCCTACAAGTGATACAATCACTGTATAATTAATTAGACTGGGAATTGCCCGTGTTGTTTGAAGGTTCGAACCCTTAAGCGCCTCACCGGCCCCGTCAGATGTCAAGCCTTTTTCATTCGGCAAGTCGTACAACTACTCACTGTCTCATTGCGACGTCGGCCCTCCATACTTGTCCGTTGTATGCAGCGATTTTCAGTCTACCGAGCTCGGAGTCAGTTCTTATAAGACCGGGTAACTTTCGATCTTACTTTCCCTCACTGCCAGATCCAAATTTGTCATGACATCATAAGTATTCATAAGTATACTTCAGCTGATACCTCATGTCCCAGGCCACTATTAAATACCATAAGTTTAACTTGTCCTGTTGACCTTGCACGACATGCCTGGTGCTGTGAAGGCACTCCTACTTGTCGACATTCAGTATGACTTTCTTCCGCCAGGAGGTGCCCTCGCAGTTCCTGATGGCGAGAAAATTCTACCACACATCTACGAGCTTCTTGAACATGCTGAGCAGTACGAGGTTATTGTGGCGTCCATGGTGAGTGTATGGCATTGACATTATTCTATTTCTGTCAATTAATCTCGCCCAAGGATTGTGAGTATATAACTTTCCTCTGGAGACAGTAACATATAGTTGTAGGGCATCCCATTGGTCATATATCTTTCGCGTCGACGCATTCAAGGACACCCTTTACCGAGTTCAGGGTACCGAAATTGCATGGCGAAGGAAAGACCATCACACAAATGCTTTGGCCAGAGCATTGTGTGCAAGGGACACATGGAAGCCAGATTGAGCAAGGCGTGCAAACCAGGCTCGATGCACTGGATCCGGGGAAGGTAGTGTATATTCGTAAGGTATTTCGTCTTACTACTATGAAAGTCGCACTCGATGATTGCTCATCCAGGGGACGCACATTGACGTGGACGCATACTCAGCCTTTTCTGATAACGACTACACCATATTCACGCCACTGGCAAAGGTCCTGTACCAACGTGGAATCACCGAGGTCGAAGTAGTTGGGCTTGCCCTGGATTATTGCGTCAAAAGCACGGCGATAGATTCACGGAAGTTCGGATTCGCGACGCGTCTGTTGAAGAAATGCACGAAGGCCGTGGATCCAGTTCACGAGGTTGACGTATTGGACTCGCTCCAAGGAAATTGGGAAGTCATAGTGGTTGACTAAATTCGTGACTTGAAAGATCATTCCAGAATAATTAGGCAGGACTAACTGTGTATTTCAGATAGTAGTGGTACGTTGGAACTTGCATCAACTACGGAGTATGCCTGCCCGCGGGATAAGCTTGCATACATACAACCTAGATCGATCCCAGTTCCAACGATATTGCGTGTCATTAGCTTCACCGAATGGGTACCAGTTGCGATGTACCAAAATTCGGGTAACCCTCCTTGGAGGCCAGACAACTTGGGCCCGTCGGGTAATTTGCCATCTTGGGCAGAAAATCGCAACATCATCCAAGCACCCCGGGCCCCAGTAGCATGCTGTGCCTTTTCAGCCAGTAACGCGGCAGCCAAATATTCCCAAGTCACGTGAAAGGCGACCGCTAATTGGCTGCGTGTAGCCATGATACTTACGTTTATTGTTTTGATCATTTCACACCAGGAGCCTACAGTACCTTTTAGCTGTCTGAGAAATAAATCGTCGCACGAAACGCAATTTGAACCACAAAGTTATTTGCCTTGTAGATATCATGGGTATTTGTTGCAAATAAAGTACAAATAGAGTATCAAATATTCGTTGGCATCGTTGCCGGAGGCGGTGACTTAGCTCCCTGAGCGGTAACGGGTGATTGGGCGCCGTTCGAAATTGCAAAGTCCAACAACTTGTTCACTCTCTACCATCTACGACCGTCATCTGCGAAAACCCCACGCACACGTACTGTGTCCACTCGCCGATCCAGGCAACGCCGTCACTCTACACCCAAGGCCCAGCCAAGGCAATCCTCGCACTTCCGAATCGGTCCGTCTCCACCGCTACTTCCGCAGTCTATCTCTCTCACTTTTTTTCACCAGCTCCCTTTCTAGCTTTCAAGCAACTCATTGATACGTAAGGAAAACATAAAACTTCACAAAAAAACACTCGAAAAGCCCCATCAAACTCAACAAAACAAAATAACTGCAATCTGATCACGACCGACATGACGGACGAAACAACTCAACCCCCCACTGCCAAGAAGGACGAAAAGAAAAGTGCAGGATCTACAGGCAGTGGAAACCGTTCAAAGAAGGCTCCTTCGAGCTCCAAGCCAGCCTCTGGGACCACTAATCCCGGTGGTGGCCCCAGGCCTTCTTCTCGAGGCAGCAACAAAAAGGCTCCGGGCGCTGCATCTTCTCAGACGGATTCTAACGATGGTTCCAAGAAGAAGGATGGCGACATGAAGAAAAAGGAGGGTGGAGATAGCAAGAAGGGTGACCAACGAGGTGGCAGAAGTCAGAGTCAAAGCCGAGGCGGAGGTGGGGGTGGAGGAAACCATAGGAAGAGTCAAGCATCCCAGTCTACTGCTGGTCGCCAAGGTGGAGGAAACACTCCGAGGGATTTTAAGCCGGCGGCTTCAGCTCCCGTACCTGTTCCGGGCGCGGATAGTAGCGACGCACTTACGTCACTTCAGCGCGTTATTACTGACTTAAAGTCGATTTCTCCTCCGTCTCAACAGTCAGCCATAGCTAGCTCTGCGTCAATGCCTCTTCCACAAACACACGTCTCGTCCAACTTGCCTCCAAACGCACCCATCTTTCAGCCTGGCGCCGCAGGCTTTCCCGCTCCCGGTGCTGCGGCAGCCGAGTCAGCTAGGCACCGCAAAGCTGCTTCACTAGGTTCCCACAGCAGCGGACCGCCTGCATATCCTCACCAAATGCTGCAGTTTTCATCTCAGTTGGGGGCTATGATGGAGGATAACGAAGATGTTCGTAGTCCACAGCAGCAGCAGTTTGAAGAAGGGGAAATTCCCGAACAAATTTATGGTCAGCAGCCTTTCCCTCGTGGGTCACAGCCTGCCGGCTTTACAGCTCCTCGATTTGCCGCACTAGCCGGACAACCGCAACCCCAGCAACAGGAGCAGGGAGAAGTCATCGGCCCTTCTGGTCGCCCTCAGCTTGCTCCCACATTCACATTTGGAGCAAGAAGACGGGCAGCTTCTAATGTTCCTCTTGGTCCACCTATTCTCGAGGGAGAAGATATAGGGTTTCAATTCCCGCAGCAGAACCAGCAACCAGACTATCAGTCTGATCCGCCTCAGCAGCAGAACAATAATACTGGTGGCGAGAACCATGGTCAACTTCCAGATCTCATGCGTGAACAGGTGAGATTGAATCATTGGACTTCTCCCATCTCACATCGCCTCTCACACCATAGAATTTTGTCCAGCTTGCTCTTCAAAACCAGATCGAGGCGCTCCAGCAGCAGCAACAGCAGCTCCTTCAACAACAGATGGCCTCGAACCAGGTTATGGCAACACTCAACAGCTCGCAGATGGGACCGGGCGGGCGTCCCAATGTTCATAGGCGCATACAAAGTCAGCAAATCCCCCCCAGCCCAATGGGCATGGTCGGTGGTAGCTTCGGCAGCTTCAGCATCCCTGGCATGGGCTTCAACGCTGGCCTGGGTGGCGGCGTTGGTTTGGGAGTCAGTGGCGAAGATCAGCAGGGCGTACCGCGAGGACACGGCAGACGTCACAGCGTTAACGTTGTTAACAAGGGCGCACAGGGTAACTTGCAGCCATTCAACCAGTTTGGTCAGGATGGCTACGACGACGGCTTTGTACCTCCCACGGCATTTGGAGGCCACTCCAGGCAGCCGTCCAGGGCCGATTCGACTTGGCGCATCAGTGGGTACAGTGTTTATTATCTGACACGTCTTTACTTAATCTTGTCTTTTACCCAGATGGCGGTGCAGGTGCAGTCGGAGCGAACAATGGTATGGGGGACCTTGCGCAGGCTCAGGCGCAGTTGCAAAGTTTGCAGCAGTTCCGTGCGGCCGCTGGCGGGCACCACCAAAAAATGCCTTCCTTCAGTTTCCCCAATATGTTACCGAATGTCATGGCGGCCAACATGATGGGCATCAACCCTGGCGGGTACAATTTATTGCAGCAACAACATCAACAATTCCAAGTGAGGATCTCATCATTGAATAGAATGGCACAGTGGTTAATGCTATGAATAGATGCAACTGCAGCAGCAGAACCAACCTCAGCGTAAATCGTTGTTTGCGCCCTATCTTCCGCAGGCATCTTTGCCTCCTCTTCTCGCTGCAGGCAAACTTGTAGTTGGCATCTTGCGTGTGAACAAACGTAATCGCTCTGATGCTTACGTCGCTACCGAGGTTCTCGATGCCGACATCTATATATGTGGATCGAAGGACCGTAACCGTGCTCTCGAGGGTGACATTGTTGCCGTGGAGCTGCTTGACGTCGACGAAGTTTGGGGCACGAAGAAGGAGAAGGAGGAGAAGAAGAGGAAGAAGGAGGAAAACGCTGCTTACGACCCTAAGTCTGTAGCTGGTCGCAAGAATGACAAGAAGAAAGACGATGTCGAGGTTGAAGGCCAAGGTTTGATGTTATTCGAGGATGAAGAGTAAGCCCATAAAGATTTTCTACCCTGGCTGCCCAGTTTGACAGTCAAACAGAGTCACGGACGAGGTTAAGCCTCAGTTCGCAGGACATGTCGTGGCTGTTGTCGAGCGTATGCCCGGACAGTTATTCTCGGGTACTTTAGGCCTTCTTCGCCCTTCATCCGCAGCAACCAAGGAAAAGCAAGAAGCCGAACGCCGTGAGCGTGAAGGCGACCGTGGTGAGGATATCCGCCGTGCCCCCACGGAGAGGCCCAAGATCGTCTGGTTCAAGCCTACAGACAAGCGTGTCCCTCTTATCGCCATCCCAACGGAGCAGGCGCCGCCCGACTTCATTCAGAACGCTGAGGCATACGGTGATAAGCTGTTTGTGGCTTGCATCAAGCGCCATGTGCGTTACCGCATTGGGTTTTCTACCCAGTACCAGTATTGATATATGTCATAGCCTATCAGCTCTCTTCATCCCTTTGGGACACTGGTGGAGGAACTGGGTCCAATCGGCGATGTTGAAGTCGAGACCAGCGCCTTGCTTAAGGACTGTAACTTCCCCACTGAGGATTTCACAGACAATGTTCTTAAATGCCTGCCTCCAGTGCCGTGGACGTGAGTCTAGGTGTTGCTTATTCCCCATCATCCTTAACTTTTATGTAGAATACCGGAACGCGAGTTTGAGGGTCGTCGTGACCTGCGTGCCGATCGGGTGTTCTCGATTGACCCCGATTCAGCCAAGGACCTCGATGATGCATTGTCGATCAAGAAGAATGAAGATGGGACTTTTGATGTTGGCGTTCACATCGCCGACGTGTCACACTTCGTGAAGCCGAACACGGCATTGGACCGCGATGCACGCAAGCGGGCGACCAGTGTCTATCTCGTGCAGCGTGCTGTGCCAATGTTGCCGCCTACTCTCAGTGAACAGTTGTGCAGTCTTCGACCAGGGGAAGACAGGCTCGCCTTCTCCGTCATCTTCACCGTGACCGAAGACTCGCGGGTGCTCAAGAAGTGGTTCGGCAAGACCGTGATAAAGTGTGTTCTTTCGCAAAGTTACGGTCATATCCTTCTTGACAATGCCTTGTATAGATCCGCTGCTAAATTGTCGTACGCTAACGCACAAGATGTCATTGATGGCAAAACTCTAGGCAAGGTCTTTATCACCCCAGATCATGATGCATCTGGAATCGAGAGCGATATTAGGTCTCTTAAGGTGTGCCGAGTGTCATTGACTTGCCAGATACACTGTTAACCGTCTTGCTCTCACAGAACCTGGCAAAGCAAATGCGCGCTCGAAGATTTGAAAACGGTTGTCTCTCCCTTCATTCCACTCGCCTCTATTTCGATCTGGGAGACGATGGATTACCTCTCGATTGCTCGCCGTACGATGCCACAGAGGCCAATCTCCTGGTTGAAGAGGTTCGCTCCTTTAACCATATTTATACTTGCCTGTTTATCTGGCTGATATTTTCCATTGCAGTTTATGCTCTTGGCCAACATGTCCGTTGCACAGCAGATTGCACTACATCTGCCTGAACAAGCTCTTCTTCGTCGCCATGAAGACCCTATTGAGCGTCGTCTTGTGGGTTCATTCAATCGTACGTCATAGTGAGACGCTAATTGTTGCTTTCAGGTTGCGTTTGCTGAGCGTGCTGATCGTCTTGGTTACAAGATGGATATTTCTTCTGCTGGCGCTTTGATGAAATCATTTGATGCTATCGAGAATCCAGTCCACCGTCGCATTATCTCCCTCCTATCTCATAAAGCGACCCACCGGGCTAAATACTTCTGTGCTGGCATGCTTGACATTGCCAAATATCACCATTACGCTCTCAATGCCCCCTTGTATACGCACTTCACATCGCCCATCCGTCGATATGCAGACGTCATTGTTCACCGTCAACTGGAGTCCATCCTGCAAGGTGTAGGCGTCGAGCCCAAGTTTACGATGGATCGTGATTCTGTTGCCAAGGTAGCACAGCAGTGTAACATGTGGGTTCTTTCATAAAGCTGCCACGATTCTTCTATTGATGAATTCCTGTAGTAAAAAAGATTCTGCGAAACTTGCGCAGGAGCAATCGGCACATCTGTACCTTTGCCTGCTCATCGCGGATCTCACACAGCGTTATGGACCTGTTGTTCGTCAAGCCAAAGTTGTCGGTGTTTTGGACGCCGCATTTGACGTTCTTGTCCCCGAGTTTGGTATTGAGAAGCGCGTTCACGTCGATCAGATGCCCATTGAGGTATGTTTTTACTGTGATGTATCATTCAAATTACTAATGCCAGCCCATTCAGAACCACGTCTATGACGAGCACTCATATACGCTCCAGATCTATTGGTCTGATCGTGATGTGATCAGCTGGCTTGCGGAGAACAGCGATGATGAACACTTGAGGAAAGTGAAACAGACCGCTGAACAGCATGCTTTGAAAATGGAAGTGACGTCTCGCTCGGTTCACGATGAATCAGCTCTTTTCGAAGAAGACGAAGATGAAGACGAAGTTGTCATTGGCCGCACAGAGAAGCCAGAAAAGAAAGAGACCTCGAAGCAGCGCCTTCTTTCCCAAGCTACGACAAAGCCCGAATTTGAGGGTCTCAGGACGACGTCGACTGGGCATCGTATTCAGGATATTAAGGAATTGCAGAGTGTTCCGGTACGACACTCGCTTGAAGCACTTCCATAGAACTAACCATTTCATAGGTCATTGTCACGGCGGACCTCACTAAGAGTCCTCCCGTCATCAAGGTGTATTCGGTTAACCCATACGCTGCACAGAAGAAGTGAAATGATTTTCGAGTTCCCAGCTTAACGAATTTTATCTATGATCATGCTTCTATTGTGACATCATGCACCTCTTGATCTCGTTTGTATTCCTCGGCGTTGGGTGGCATTTAATGCCTATCATTGACTCCTTTCTTCGCCTACGGGCCTTGTAGTTTCGTCGACAGTTTAATGTCATCGTCGTTTCTTTGATGTCAATTTGCCAAACTGCAGCGGGGGCGCCAGAGTGTGATATATTATATTACTATAAGTGGGGTTATTTGACTTGCTAACCATCACAACATGATTATCATACATAAATCAGGTACAGTAGATGATGGGCTTCAACGTTTGTATTGGCACTGTCATGTCGATGGTGCGTATATAATTTATTGGGCTAAAATTGTATTCCTGTAGCACGCACATGCATTCAGCAAGTGATTATTGAAGACAGTATCACAGTGCTTTGAAATGTTTCTGGATGTCTAAAGTGTGATTTCAGCTGGTGAGCCTTTACGTGGGCGGCGTGGTGAAGCAGTGCTAAGAATATTGTCATACCCGGGAGTGTAATATTCACCGCGAAATCATCGATCCTCGCATCATTGAAGTTCCTAACGTATGGCCATGGTAAGTCTTTTAGCTTCGACACGTCAGCGCAGAATGCAGTGGACTGGGGGTTGCTGCTTACCGGTTATCATCACTTGCAAGCCTCACTTTTGATGCCGAGGTTTGTTCACTGTGCACAACACATAGTATCTTCTAACACACCCACATGTTTATAGTTAACCTACATATCGTTGGGCAAAGGCCGTTTCATATGTATATCTCGATTTTCTATGTGCGAATGGCCAAACTGACAATGATGCTTTTACTTTGGAATTAGAATCACTACTTTGGTTGGATTGTAATGCTTTTCGATGTATATGGTGAGTTGACTCTAGACGTTTACCAATGCTGCTATTGCCAATGATTACAATATTACTCAAGTATCATTGAATAGTTCTCTCACCGATAACGTCGGCCCCTAGTCATTATTAACGTACTGTGTCATTGACTTGGCACGTAACAGTTGTAGGCGTCATCACCAAGTGCTGCCACAACTTTGTCACGGCCTGACTACATGATGCCCTAGCTGCAGGCAATATATGTTATATGGATGATAATTTCGTAGGTGAATTTTCGATTGATATATAACCTAGCTCACATGGAATTAACCGTAGGGTACAGTGGCGCTTTCCAGCTCAGGCTGTATGTACCAACTTTTCCATGATGGATTCAGGACTTACTAACCATTGCATGATGTCATCCTTGTATATTGTGTACGTCACATTATGCCATATTTTGTTCTGGATCCGAGGCCATGAGGAAATGTATTGCAGATTCGCGCTGTATATGATTGCAACCGAAAAGTAACAGGTATAGCAGCTGGGACCTTGGTCTGTTCGGTTATTGGAGAATTATTGATCCATTTTCTTCATTTTCCGGGTGGTAAGTAATATTTGATGATCAAAGTATCAATTGGCTTATGGTGAATTCCAGGAGCAGTATTTCCCCATGGCCTATCGGGATGCTACTTCGTCAAGCAGCCATGTTTCTATTCATTTATCCCCTCTCTCGCATGTGGTGTGGTGTTCTGCTGTCTTATGATATATAAGGCATGCAGGATGTCCATGGGGAGCGGTAGCTCGCTTATGTTGCGCCTAATAATTCGGGACAGGTACGCACTAAATAGTCTACTAACTAACAAAAGAACAACATAACCAAGCATATCAGTGTCCTTTATTTCGTGACGCAAGTAAATTTACCTTCCTTGACTCTCTTCTAACACATGAAACAGCATGGTGCCTGGTGTCCTTCTTATCAATGGCTTAATCTGGGCATTAGGTACCCAGTATATGTCTGTGGCTGCGCTACAGTGAGTACTACCTGCCTGTCTATCCTGAGTTTCACACGAAGCATAGCATCTTCTCAGCTGGACTGCCACCGTCCTTGTGCCCTCGGGAGCCGGCTTCTTCTCAATATGCGTGAACAATATTTCGATACACAGCAAGGTCGACGACTGAGAAATGATCCATCTCATCCTTTGGTGTTTGCTAGTGGTATCACAGTCCTCAGTTAACCGGCCAGGGCAAGGATACTAATTATATACATAGTCATAAAATGCAGTGTTCACAAAGACTACTAGGAGAAAACAATTAATGCTCACAACAATACTTCCCGAGTTTTGATCTCGGTTAAGGTGATTACAAATGCCAACCTGCCCGGTAATCAACCAAATTCATAGACTGGTCCATCAGTTTGTGATATATCCACTGCCAGTGGATCAATGGCAGGCCCTTGAGCTAGGTAGAGTATATATACTAGTTATGTTAACTAGCCGGAGTTCTCTGCCTAGGGACACAAGACACAAAAGTCCCCCCCCCCTCCAGACTAGCTGAACAGCTGAGTCACCGCTTGCTGGACAGGTACACAAGACGAAAACACTCTGTGACGATGAAGAAGTCTCTGCTTGAGCTCCGAAAATTACCCATCTAGCTTCTCAGTCCCGGCCTGATGCACTCTTCATACAAGCTTCGAATCTCGATTTGTCACTGTCTCACTGCTGCCGCCTCTCTCCATATTAACTCTGATGCCTCTGCTACCGACACCAACTCCAAGTTCCCAAATTTCCGATCTCATGCTCATGCGACGACGAGAACCGACTCGACACAGCAAGACAAGGACGATGGAACCCGATGCGATGATCAAGATGGAGCAGCAACATCGTCCGGACTCTGTTTCTTTCTTCGGCTGCGGCGCTCATTCCTGTCGTGCTAGACCGCTTCGGCGGCCGAGCACTTATGAAGACAGACATACAGACACGATATCAAACACGCGGGGAATGAAAACACCTTATCTCAAAGTCACAGTGGGGCGGTAAACGGCTCGGGGACAAGGTCCGTCGTTGGTGTAACCGCCCGCTCGAGAACGCAGCGAGTTGGGAGCCCCAGGGAGCGAGGGGGAAGGCACACTGTGTTTAGTGTAAATTTTGTGTTGGCGACCACCATAGACAACAGTCTGCGGTCGAGTGAGGTAGTGAGAAAAGAAAAAAAGAAAAATAATGGTGGTGGGTGTTATTGTTGATGATCACTGACCAGCAGTGGTCGCCGTGGGGTGCATGGTGCGTGATAATGCCGTGTTGGCGCATCATAATGGACGATGTTAGTCAGCAAAAT
>QFFB01011773.1:0-10413 GCA_003316465.1 Ramaria cf. rubripermanens
CAAGGCCACCGAGAAGACGACCCCTGACAATAAGTCTGTGCCAGAGTCAAAAGATTCTTGAGCAGCCCTCTGAACCTCACACTGAAGGAGGATTGCGTTGTAACTCCTGGTGTGACCCCAGTAGTCTGACTCAACACATCCACTCGTTTTAGTCTGAACTCCTAAACACTTTGTCTAACCTCTGACCTCATTCTGAACACTGTGTTTTTGACCCTTGTCAACTCCAGCTCAACACACAGTTTCCTCAAATCTGCCTTCGTCTCAGAACACAAACTCTGCGCATATGACATCACTCCAATCCCACTCCGACTCTTCAACGGTATGACCAACAACATCATCTGTCAAGCTGTCAACCTTCCAATCCATTTTCCCTCTGGGGAACAACACTCTGCGACATTCTATGTCACGTTGTTGGATTCCAGCTGTTCCACAGTACTAGGACACAACTGGCTCACCTGCTTCAATCCATTAATTGACTGGGCTTTGGGCAGTATCTCGTTCTGTGCTCCATTACAGGCTTAATCTTTGGTACCTACAGAGACAGTAGCTCCGGCTCCAATCTCATCCTAAACTTCAACCCCACTCATTGCTCCAAAGATTGCTATGATCAATGCAGCAGCATTTGCTTGTGTATCCAGAATGGAAGATGTGCAAACTTTCCAGCTCCTTGTCTCTAGACTGGACAAGCTTGACTCGGACAAAACTCTGGTTGATATGAGCGGTCTCCTGGAAGAGTGTTGTGAATACACAGATGTCTTCAGCAAGACCAAGGCCAACAAGCTTGCATTCCATTGGCCTTATGATCTCAAAATTGAACTGGAAGAAGGAACAACCCCACCATTTGGTCCGATCTACTCCCTCTCCCAGAAAGAACTCAAGACCCTCTGTGAATTCCTGGAAGAACATCTAACCTGGGATTTCGTCTGCCCCACTCAGTCCCCATGCGGTGCTCTGGTGGTCTTCACCAAGAAAAAGGACAGATCACTCTGCCTATGTGTCGACTTCCGAGGCCTCAACCGAATTACCAAGAAGGACCGATACCCCTTGCCTCACATCTCTGATCTTCTAGATACACCACACAAGGCCCATATCTATACTAAGATCGATCTCCAACATGCCTACCACCTCATCCAAATCCACAAGGGTGATGAATGGAAAACTGCATTCCGAACTCAATACAGATCATTCAAATGGTGTGTTATGCCTTTTGGACTTACAGTACCAATGGACCTGCTGCTTTTCAACATTTCATGAATGACATCTTTGCTGACATGTTGGATGTATGCATTCTAGTATACCTGGATGACATCCTCATCTACTCTGATGACCTGAAGCAGCACCAGGAGCATGTCCAAGAAGTACTCCGAAGACTCCGACAAAACAACCTGTACACCCAAGCTGACAAGTGCCTTTTCCATGTGGACACTGTTGAGTACCTCAGATACATTATGCCTCCAAATGGACTCACAATGGATACCACAAAGGTGCAAGTTATCCAAGATTGGCCCGAACTGAGAAAGGTCAAGGACATCCAGTCCTTCCTCGGATTTGCCAATTTCTATAGGCATTTCATTTTTAACTATTCTGACGTAGTAGTTCCATTGACACATCTCACCTGGAAAGGTGCTCCATGGGTCTTCTCTGAAGAATGTCAAGAATCATTCAACACACTCAAGAAGGCTTCTACCACTGCTCTGATCCTTCAGCATTGGATACCTGAAGCTCCTCTTATCCTCAAAACCAATGCCTCCGACTACACTCTTGCTGCCATCCTCTCAATAACATCTCTGGATGACAATGAAGTACATCTGATCATGTTCCACTCTCGGACCTTTTCCTCCACAGAACGAAACTATGATGTCCATGATAAGGAACTAATGGCAATCTTCAAAGCATTTAAAGTCTGGCGACACTATCTCGAAGGATCTCTGAATCCAATCAACATTGTTACTAATCACAAGAACCTGGAATACTTTTCTACAATGAAGCTCCTTACATGACGACAAGTCCAATGGTCTGAATACCTGTCTCAATTCAACATGGTTATATGCTTCAACCCCAGACATCTTGGAACCAAACCTGACGCTTTAACTAGACGATGGGATGTCTACCTTAAAGTGGGGGAAAGTGATTATGCAGCCATCAATCCGCATAACCTCCAACCGGTATTCACCTCCAAACAACTTATATCGTCACTCCGAGCTATGTCACTCTGAGCCCCTGTACTCCGTGCAGCCATCACCATGGATATCAACTAACTCCACTCTGATATCTGAACCTCCGTCAACTCCAATCTGACCTTAGCAGACCACCTAAGCAACTGTGTAGGAACCACCTTTGCTAGGAAAATCTCGAAAAAAAAGGATTAAAATTTCTGTAAAATCCTTTTTCCTCATCATAAATTAGCAAATACATGCAGCTTTTGATGGGGAAACAGCTTTCAAATATTCCTTGAGTTTTTCCTTATTTTTTCGCCATTTTACATGCCTTCCCTGGCTCAAAAACACTCAAACCTGTCATGCTGAGTGCTGGACCCACATGGACCTACAACTCTATTCCGGCCCAGCCGATTCGAACTCCGATCGGAACGAACCGCGACCCACGAGTTCGGAGTTGTGGGCCCTCAAGCACCCACAACTCCGACACTTTGGTTAACTCAAGACTCAGCCACTGAGTTTGAACTCTGCCTCTATAGCTTACACAAGGCTGTGCATCCATAAATACTTCAAACCCAGCACACCCTCAAATCTGTGCCCTAGCAACCAAGGCTGTGCTAGGCTGTGCAGGACTGTACAAAGCTGCACAAAGATGTACAAAGCCAGGAAACCAGGGTTTGAATCCTGCAAAGCTCATTGGACAGATAAAGGCTAAACAATGCACAACCTTTCCAAACAAACCCCTAAACCCTCACAGGGCTGTGTGGGGCTGTGCAAAGGCCATACAAAGGCTGTGCAAAGGCTGTGTAAAGCTGTGTAAAGCTGTGTAAAGCTTACAGAGCAGAGCAGGTGATTGGCTGTCTATTCTTATTCCTCCTTGCACAAACACCCCATAATAGTTACAGGGTGTGTTTCAGATACTAAAATAGCTACATATGACATCACTATGACATCACTCCCTAATAGAGAGAAGAACCCCACTTTACATAATCCTGTGTACAATACAATATATAAGGAGGCCACTCTGACCCCCTCAGATCAGCACAATCTGATCTAGCAATCTAGCTTCTTCTATCTAACTCACCAACTCGCATGACTTGCATATCTTACTAAGCTGCTAACCCCAGCTAGGGTCATACATTTACTTTTCTGTATCGATTCTCAGTTAAATAGTTGCTTTTCTACTTAGCTACCCAGACTAACACTCTAGGTGAAATTTCTACAGAGTGAGATTGTCAATTGATTTTCTTGCCAATTAGCACTCCAATACCTGAGACAAGCTGTTCAGTTGATTTTCCTGTTCAGTGACTTTCACAAGTCGAGTTGAGCCACTTGCAAAAGCCACCTCCCATACTATTCGTTTGTTATTGCAGTGCATTGACAGATTATCTGGTCAGTCCACTTACAAACTCTCCTGTCAAGTATATTCCTCTTTTTGGAATACACTTGGACCCTGATAGTGTCCTTGAGCCTACAGACTATTAGTTTATTGTTCAGTGCTGCTAAGAAACCCATTGCCTTCCAGCTGTATTAACTTGGACTGGTTATTACACGGATTGCAACCAAGGTACAAATATTAAATTAAATTATTTCCAGAGTTGTGCTGCAGCATTGTTTAATATTCTTGAAGCCTTGTGAACGACACGTTCTGATAGATTGAGACATTAGCAATAACACCAAAGTCTTGAAGGGTTCTAAAACAGCAACCCAATAGAATGATGGACCCTCAGCCCTGAAGGACATCTCCTACTAGACAACCAGATCTATGTACTGGACAACAATGATCTCCAGCTACAAGTACTACAGTATAAGCACGATCATCCGATCTCTGGACACTTCAGACAAAACCAAACCTTGGAGCCGGTCCGATGAGACTACATCTGGCCCAAACTCCGAACTTCCGTTAAGTCCTATGTTAAGTCCTGCATTACATGTATGCGCTCAAAATCACAGAGACACCATCCATATGGCTTGTTAAAGCAACTCCCTATTCCAGAATGACCTTGGAACTCTATCTCCATGGATTTTATCAAGAAGCTTCCTTCTTCCTCCGGATATGACACCATCCTTGTTATCATTGACCGACTCTCCAAACAGTCAATCGTCATTCCAACCTTTGATATGATCACTGCTCCGATTCTAGCTAAGCTGTTCGTCCTCCATGTCTTCTCCAAGCACGGAGTTCCTTCACAAATGACCTCTGACCGAGGCTTGGAGTTTGTGTCCTCCTTCTTCTGATCACTCGGAAAGGCTCTCGACATGAAGCTCCACTTCACATCAGGATACCACCCCGAAGGCAATGGACAGACTGAATGTATGAATCAATCCCTAGAACAGTACCTCTGAATCTACTGCAACTACCAGCAAGACAACTGGTCCGATCTCCTTCCAATCATAGAATTCACATACAACAACTCTCCAATTGCCACCACCAGCATATTACCTTTCTTTGCCAACAAGGGTTACCACCCAAACATCTCCGTACACCTGGAGCGAGACCTCGCTTCCACCAAAGCAAGAGACTTCACTGTGGATCTTGACGAGCTACACCAACACCTTTGAACCACCATCTCCGAAGCACAGAAACAGTACTCTACCTCCGCAGACCAATGCCAAACTCCACCTCTGAACTTCCAGGTAGGTGACAAGGTCTTTGTTCGGTCTGACCACATCCGAACTACGAGGCCATCGAAGAAGCTTTCAGAGAAGTTCTTAGGTCCCTTCGAGATCATGGCTCAAGTTGGATCCATGTCTTTTACACTCCGGCTTCCAGACAGCATGCGATCCATCCACCCAGTGTTCCATGTCTTAATGCTTGAAGCCACAACTCCAAATGAGTTCCTGAATCAATCTCAAACACCAGACCCTCTGATCATCATCAACGGAGAGCCCAAGTACAGTCTCTGAAATTTTGGACTCTAGGATAGACAAATGACGCAAGTGCAAGTTGCTGTACTTGGTCAAATAGGCTGGATATGAAGGTACTGACGAAGAGACTTTGTGGCTGCTAGCCTCCAAGCTCGGGCATGCTTTGGAAGTCATGTTGGACTTTCACCAAGCATACCCTCTTAAGCCTGGACCTTTACTGCTTGCTAACTCTTAAGACTCTTGCAGTTCCAAGAAAACAAGTCATTATTACTATATATATTTACTGCATTGTCTTGTCCTCTACCTCTGAACCCTCTGCATCCAAATCTTCGGACCCCTCAGGCTCCTCTGGTTTCCCTGCACTTTTGACCTCTGGCTCTGCATCCATAACCTGGAGATTCCTGGACAGGCTGTCCCGGATGTCCTCCAAGACCCTAAGAATCCGCTTTTGCATCTCCCCATTGGCCTTCAACTCCACCATGACCTCATTCAAGGCCTTAACCAGGGACATCCAGAAGATATATCTGTCTCCGTCCCTGGCCTCCTTGTCTGGCCTCTCCAAGGGCCAAATCACAACTTTGGGGACTGGCCCTTTGGGCCTCTTTGTTGCCCTGTCAGCATCGTCCTTATTGGACCTCCCACACTTGTGTGGGCTCCTGGGGACTTCTCCAACAATGCATTGGACCTTCCAGTCCCAAAACGCTCGGCACAATGTCCCTAAAAAACAATAAGTCCAAAGCCCAAAAACACCGACTGACACTTACCTCGTCCATCCTCCTCCCACTTGCACTCAACCTGCCTCTGTTTGCACTCGTTGTAAACTTGGAGCTCAGGCTCCTTTCCCTTTCTCTGACTCCCTGAACCCCCGGGCTCCAGTCTGTTCTGAGCCGCATTTGTTGTCTAAAGGCTCTAAGGCAAGCCACTTCTTCCTCTGCCACTTTCTTCCTGGTGATGTCCTCGGCCTTCTGCTTTTTTCAGATCTCCACTAATGCGGCCTCTTTCAGCTCCTTCTCTGACTCCTCCCACATTGCCTGCCTCTTCACTTTGTCCTCTGCCCACTTCTTTCGGATCACCATGTTATGAGCCAGTTTCCATTTGTGCTCCTCTGCTGCAAGCCTCCAATTCTCCTCCTCAACCTCTCGCTTCGCCACCTCGCTCCAAGCCCTCTCCTCCTCAAACCTCTTCCGGATCTCCTCGTCTTTCCAAGCCTCCTCTACCTCCTCAGCCTTCTTCCAAGCATCCTCCACCTCCTCAGCCTTCCTCTGAGCCTCCTCCACCTCCTCAACCTTCCTCTGAACCTCCTCTGTCTCCTTGGCCTTCCTTTGCTCCTCTTCCTCCACTCTGGCACGAGCTTCCTCCTTGGCTGCCTGTTGGGCCTCTTCAGCCTGGGCCAACTCAAGCTCCTTCTGGAGCTCTGCTACCCTTCATGCAATTTTGGATGAGGGTGTGGGAGTGTTTGACATTTTTTTGGGCATGGGTGGTTGTGGGTTTCAGAAGAGAACTTTTGCCAAGTCCTTCTGACCCCCTTTGTGAGGGCAACCTAGGCAGACGCTCTACACTCAAGTGGCGCACTGGCAAAGGGGGAATCCTAAGAGAAAACTCTAAGGATCACCTTCGCCCACTAGCTAACAGCTATATACCTCAGGCATCACAACCCCATACCTCCGAAGCCCAAATCGCATAAGCAACAGGGGTGCTGATGACTGAGAGGGCCAGGGAGGTGTTTGGAAGTGGCCAAGGAACTGATCAGCACAGCTCTGGAACAAGAGGCCCAACGCTGAAGCAGCACTGGGTGGGGTATGCAACTGAAGGGATCATGTACACTTTGCACACACTTTGCAGGACTTCGCAAGGCATGGGAATGTTCGCATGGAGTGGAACATAGGGTGCATGCACTTTGCAAGGACTTCGCATGACTTTGCAAGACTGCGCAGGAACCTGCAGGACTTCGCAAGAGTTCCCCTCACATCCACTTCGGCAAGGCTGCAAATACTTCGCACGCACTTCGCAAGACTTCGCAAGAGCGTGGGAATGTTTGCATAGAGTGGAATGTAAGGTGTGAAGGCTTCACAAGGAGTTCGCAAGGGTTTCACAAGGGTTTTGCAAGCTTCGCAGAGGTTCCCCTTACACCCTTGCTTCTTATACTTATTTCTGGATCTCCGATTTATATTCCCATGGTTATTTCCACGGGCCTTGTGGGCTTAGCCCCTAAAAGGGGGATACTGTTAGATTCCTGAGATCTAACACCAAGACTCCAAACCTTTGGACCTCCGAACTCCAAAGTAACTATTATATTCCATTTTAGTTCTTGTTGTTTGCCTCTTAAAGTATAATATTCATTTACAACCCAAAGTAGAATACTTGTACCTCACTTGATCCAAACCTCCAACCCTATTCCAAACTCTGATTATTATTCAACTCTTATATCCTTCTTGTTCTACATTTATGTCTTTCTTACATGTTCTTAGGATACAATTAGGATATGAGGTATTAATAGTCCTCCAATATTGTATCTGTCCTTTAGTTCAAATATCAACTTATTTCCTCATTACCAACCTCCAGTCTTCTCACATCACTATCTCCGTAGTTAGATACTACTAGTGATACTTCCAAGTTCGAACCTCCAGGTAATCTCTGAACCTCCAATCTCCAAAATTGGGGACCAAATGATAGTAGGTGGCACAACCCATAAGTTGAAGCCAAGTCCCTACCCCCTTTGCATTACTTTGAAGTCCGACCTCTGAGTCTCCGACCTCCAAAGTTCCAGGTAATGTCTGTGAACTTAACAGATATGCAAATACTGGTTCAAATGCATCTTCATCCCTCATGCTCTCTCTCATCACCTACCAGGCAAACATACACTATGGATCTTTGATGGTCATGCCTCTCACAAGACCCCAGAGATGAAAGATCTGGCTTTCAAGCATGACATACTACTCTATTGTCTACCCCTTAAATGGCCACACAAGCTCCAGCTGCTCGATATTGGCATATTCAGCCTACTTGAAATGGCATGGAACAAGAACTGTCAGGAGTGTGCAGTCAACTGGCAGGTATTCACTTGTAATACAGTTGTGCAGGAATATATGAATGTATAGGAGAGGTACGTGCTGTCAGGGGACACCCTATTTTCTACCTCTGAAGTTCCAGAGTTTCAACTCCAAAGTTCCACACTCTCACACCTCCAGAGTTCTGGAGTTCTGAACTCCACTCTGCTTCCACTTTCAGAATTGCTCTGGAAGTGAAACAACTTGTGTATGACATCCAGGGTTGGGTAGGGATCAGTGAGTGTCAAGCGATGGCCCTAGCCATAGTTAGGCATAGTATAATATGGGCTCACTGGCAGTGAGAAACCTTAGACTTTTCTCTTTGGTTTTCCCCTCTGCCAAGTGAGATCCCCTTTCATTATACATTTCATGGATTTATGTATACTTTGGTTTTCCCCTCTACCAGCCTGTGTGATCGTGTGGTCTCCACAGCACTTGAGGGTTGCCCTTACACATGCTACCTAAGCCTATTGAGTCTGCCTTCCATCAGTGCAGGATTTGGCCTCTCAACCACACTGTTTTCACCCCTGCCAACTTCACCCCCAGTCAAAGCTCTTCCACTCACTGCTTGGACCCTCCTACATATCCTCTCTGCCTTCCATCTTCTCCCCTATCCACCCATTCAACTGATCCTGAGGATCACAACTTCTTGCTAATCCCAGACCTGGGTTCTGACAGCAGAGCAAGCAAGTCAGCCAATGACAAGGCTAAAGAGGAGTCAGTCAAGGAGGTGAGTCATACTGTACTTGTCTCCTTTTACTAACCTTCAACTAACCTCCCCCCCAAGTGCACAGCTGGCCAGTTGCCCCCCCACAGCCCTAGCCACTGTCACCACTTTTGAGAACCCCTCCCCCTCCCTGATGATGACCTCTCCTCCATATTGCATGGAGGCAGCACACAAAGTTCACTTGCTCACTTATGAACTCACCAGGTGGTCCTCTCCTGCCTTGCCCTCTCTACTACCTCCTCTTCTTCCCTCACCACCTCCTCACACGTCAACAAGTAGCTCAAGACTGAGAACAACTAGCTCCAACAGTGTGTGCAGGAGCTGAATGAGAGGCTCAGCACCGAACACACCCTAGTGATCACCTAGATGTGCTACATCAAGCTGAGGCTCACTGTTAAGTTCATGGACATTACCTGGAACTTCAGAGGTCAGACTTTGAAGCAATACTGTACAAAGGGGGTAGGGACTTGGCTTCAACTTATGGGTTGTGCCACCTACTATCGTTTGGTCCCTAGTTTCGGAGATCGGAGTATTGGAGGTTATCCAGAGGTTATTTGTATCACTAGTAGTATCTAACTACAGAGATAGTGATGCAAGAAGACTGGAGGTTGGTAATGGAAAGTAAGTTGATATTTGAACTAAAGAACAGATACAAGATTGGAGGACTATTAATACCTCATATCCTAATTGTATCCTAAGAATGTTAACAAGAAAGACATAAACATAGAACAAGAAGGATATAAGAGTTGAATAATAATCGGAGTTCAGAATAGGGTCAGAGGTTTGGATCAAGTGAGGTACAAGTATTCTACTTTGGGTTGTGAATGAGGAGTATACTTTAAGAGGTAAACAACAAGAACTAAAATGGAACATAATAGTTACTTCAGAGTTCAGAGTCTCAGTGTTAGATCTCAGGGATCTAACACTCACTGCACACTGCATGTACACAAGACTGACTGCCTCTTACTCCAACTGAATGTGAAATCCCAGAAGAAGCTGCAATGGAATGTTCACCCCAAGGCAAGGCTCCTAACAGCTCCTGAAGCACAGGCCATGTTTGAAGCACAAGTGTTATGATGTATGATTTAATCTATTTATAAATGTAGGATATAATTTAAGCTTCAGATGGAGCTGAATCGAGCATATTGTCAAGATTGGAATTTAGGGTAAAGATAGAACATCAGTGTAATTCCAACATGGGCCTACAGTCATCGCAAATAACCCAAGAGTAGCACGCGATGAATCATGCACGTCCTTGAGGAAAGGTCATCCCAGTTCAGGTGTTCCTTTCACTGATCCAAACACTCCTGTGAAGTGCTGTGAATAGTGGTCTCAGCGATGCCCCTAAAGAGACGTAGCAAATAAGATCAAGGGTTCAAGCTCACCATTAGGCACAACTACTGATGAGGGAGTAGGTTGTTGTACTAAGGTTTTTTTATACTAGTGAGGAGTCAAATAACGATGTATGATAATTGAACTAGGGAATTATACAGGTAGAATTGAAGTACTTATAGTAAAAAGTGATTGCAGGGGGGGATGTGTTTTGGAACCATTGAACTAAACTCTAAACTGTGGTGTTAATCACAATTATAAAGTTCAATCAAAAGATTTGACT
>QFFB01011778.1:0-10631 GCA_003316465.1 Ramaria cf. rubripermanens
CATGATTCGGCACAAACGCACCATCCTCGACGGTTGGAAGGAAATCTAGGCTGGCTATCTTCAGCGGAGCGGAGAGCGCGACAATACGCGGTGGCTTGATGCTTTGAGACCGTTTGCTTGAATGCTTAGAAGAGGAAGTGCTGACCATGGACGCCACCTCGCTCTCAGGATTCCCAGAATCCCGGTCTTTTCGCTCTTCGGGAGCCACTTGGTCATTTAGTTTCACGCCATCCTTGCAGTCACAGCTTCCCCTTGCGACCTCAAACTCTCTTTCTCTCTCCGCATCCTCTTCCAAAGGCCAATCGTCATCTTCTTCACGATCGGCAACTTTAATCCCAGTTAGACACCCCGGGGCTGAATTACTCGCGCGTAACGCCCGATCAAGGAGGAGAACATCGTAGGATGACACCTCATATACGAAGCCGTAGCGATCCGTGATCGGCTCCCGGCCATCAGCATCCTGTCGAGTTGCGAATCGGTCACCCGTGAAGCCTCCAAAGGAGGTCGGCGGTCTGAAATCTGGAGAAACGAGAGAGGTATAAGTACGTGCCAGGTACTGTGTTGGCGGCTTGGCGGTTGCTGGAATGATATTTTCCAAGGCGACAGAGAGCGCCCCGGCTGTAGGGCCAGATGAAACGCCAGCAGGTGAAGGACCCGAGGGACCCGAGGCAACAGTCGAAGGGCCAGAAACGACATCTTCACGGATATTCGTGGATGTAATCTTGGCTTTAGATGAGCCAGCCCCAAATCCGATTAAAAGCGGGTTCGCGAGGTTGCCCAGTGCGCTAGGTTTCCGGGATTTTTCTATTGTACTAGTCGAGCTTGCAATCGACGCCGAGAGATTCCTTGCCATTGCAGCGGCCCTATACTTTCGTTTTCCCTCGGTGTTCTGATCAACCTCTCCCTCCGTGGCAAGCTCAGGTCCCGAAGGAGTGGGTTTTGCCCTGGGTTTGGGTTTCGCGGGCTCTTTAAAGGTGGTTCCACTGTCTCTAACATTTATAATGAGTGTCCATGCAAGCCGTGTGACAAGCTCCCCCACATCCTGGCCGTGGTCAACAAGGATTGACGATGGGTCAGATGACATGACGCGTGTCGCGTTACACAGTGCCCGCAAGCTTGCCCCCTGAACGCGTACAAGTTCTTCAGATGGTTGATCTTGGGGGGAACGGCTAGATGAGAGCACCGACGCTGCTTCTCCTTCCATAATGGAAGCGGCCGCAGATGCTACCGAAACAAGTGAGGTTGCCTTAACTTCGTCATCTTTTTGAGGGTCAGATGTGACGCTTGTGGCAGAGACAGGTGTCGACACGGCAAGTGGCGGCGCTGGAAGTGATGGTGGGAGGGTGAACGCACCCAGGATGGGCGAACTCAGCATGCTAGGCGCCACCGACTTTATACTAACAGTGATAGAAGTTTTACGTTTGTGATTGGTCTGAGAAACTGGTGTTGAAGGAGAGGACGTGGGTTGAGGCTGAGAAGCAGGTGAGCCTATCTTGAATGCGTTGAGCACGCCATTGGCAAGACGCATCGTTGCCGTCGGGCCCTCTTTTACCTGCTTCGGAGTCACAGATATTGTCGCATCCCGTTCATGCGTGGACGGTGAATCTTTCGATATCTTGTTGTTCTGGGTAACATCGAGTTTGGCTTCTGCAGGTTCCTCTGCAATGGAATTGTCCATGGCTGGAACCCCATCCTCAGCAATCGCACTCTCAGACTTCTGCTTGCTTTGAACTTTAGACACAGCATTCTTTCCGAACCAGCCCATCCAGTCTCCGAGCCCCGTCGATGCTATGGACGCTAAAGAGCCTGAACTATTCGCTCTACTCCTCATGGACGGTCGCGCCGTTGCGGGGGCACGAAGCGGGGGGTGTGGAGAGGATGTGAGGGACTTTGCTTGATCTTCACCAGGAGAAACAGCTGGGCCATCCCCATCAATTGACGGCGTGAAAATTGTGCCATTAGACTCAGACACGAGGACCTGATTGGAAGCTTTTCTTGCGCGCGACTTTGCGTCCCAAGGCGGTTCAGAGTCGGGCGGTGTGATTGACATGGCTGGTGATTGCACCGGGGGAGCTGGGTCGTGGACTGTCGGCGTAAGGTCTTCAGATAGCGCGACGAAGAGTGAATCTCGCAGAGACTGTGATTGTATGAGCAAGATACTGACTAAAACTCGAGTTACGCTTACAAATTGACCATGAGAACCCTTGGTGCAGAAGTCTGCACCCTGAACATTCGTGCTTCGAGACGCCGTGCCCTCCATCTCGGAATCACTTTCGCTGTCTTGAGGATCATCCAAAATAGCCAGGACTGAGTCTCTGAGTCCATGATTGGGTCCGAGGTCCGAAGCTGAATAAGAAAGTGCTGCCTCCCGCACCATCGCTTGCTTCTGGATAAGCTCTCTCCGACCTTCCTCAAGCTCGATGCGTGTCCTAGTCAACTTTTCCACCGCATCAGATAGGATCCGTAATGCCGAGTGATACGGATGAGCGACGCTGCAAGCATGGAGATCAGCCACGACGCACAAGTACTGGGATAGAATGAAATTCACCTCACATGGTCCTCTTCGGATAACACAGATAGATCTGAGATAACGTTTTGGATTTCGGCGTCGCTAAGAGAATGAAATGGGGTCGAAAGAACCTGCGAGGCAGCTCGTGCAGGCAAATCATGAAGTGTGTTATTCGGTGCATCGGAACCAGGAGATGATAGTGTAAATATAGGTCGCTGAACAGGTGTTCCAGGGGGGGTAGTCAACGCCTTCTCAGACGCGGCGGCCGACTTGGACGAGCCAACAATAAATAGCGGAACAGACGGTCGGTCCCAGACCAATGAAAGAGTGCTAGCTCGTGTGGACGTTGACGCCGAATCCAGACCACGCGAATCGTTTTTGAAAGAAACGCGGCTCCTCTGCCTCCGCTTTGAGAACCCACGAACGCTGCCATCCCAGTCGGCGGTCGTCCGTCGTGTATGATTGGAGCTGTAGGAAACGTGTTCATTTCCATTCGAGGATACGTCCTCTTGTGCGACAGGCTTTCTGAGTGAAAAATAGCTCGTCTCCGGTTGGGGACTGGTTGGCGGTTTTTCGTCTCGACCTCGTGTACGCCGTCGAGGAGGCTTCCCACTGGATGGGAGATCGTCCGGGGAAAGAGGATGTGAATTGACGGGAATAGACGAATTGTTCAAAGAAATGCTCATATTGAGCTGGGGAGAGAACGTTGAGGGCCTCACTGCCAAGCTCTCATAAGGCTGATTAGTATTGCTTGTCCAGTGGGCCTGTAGAGCTGGTCACGCCCGTGACGCCATTACGCGAGCCAATTACCGTGACCGTGACTAGCCACTTCAGAGCATATGGGCTGGTTTTCTTGGTTCTCAGCCCAGCCCAGCCCGTCTTCGGGACAGGCACCTGACAGATCACAACGAAAAGTCTGCTGGGATGCCAGAGATGCATATTTTGCTTGTTTGGACCAAAACAACGTACTCAAACCTGGTCAGGAGCAAGACTTGTGTTCAAAGCAGAAGAAACTCTACGAAGGGAAATGTGCGAAGAGTTGGGTAGGTACACATAGCTGTCTGCATCATCGGCCGTGTCTAACAATATTGAAAGATTGACTATTTCAACAAACGAAGAGTTCTGCAGGAAGAGCAAAAGGATCAGCTCGCCATGGCAAAGGCACAGGCTGATGAAGCCGCCCGTAGCAAGCAGTAAACTCCTTTGTAATTTTCCTCTCAGGGTAAATGCGTAGATGCATTGTGAGTGCCTCGACTTCTGTTGTACATACTTTTCATGACATCTCAAAGGTATTTTTCATTACATATCCCAACATCGTGACATCACTCAACACTACGTGTAAAGGCTAAGTATTGCTGTGCCATTAATGTTTAGACGCTTGAAATGATTAAGTGTGGGCAATCATTTACCTCTATCATACACAAGGGCTGGTGACAATGCCTACATCTCTCTGATGCCCGGAAGCGCGCATTTATAACAGTCTTCAGGTTTTTATGACCGTGTGAATAGGACACAAGAAGCTGGGGTGCGGTCCACCGGGCATGGGCACCGTCAGTCAGGTGCGGTCGACGGTCTATGTGCGTAGCTAAGGCGGTGGGCAGTGTACGGACACCAACAATCAGGTGGCGTGGAAGTGGTGGCTTCGCACCGAATGTGAGGAGGTGAGGATGGTTGCCTCGCACTGTAGTTGAGAGGTGATGACGTACCGTACGTGTGAGGGGCTGCGGCTAGTGAGAACGCATCGTATGCGATGAGCGCGGATTGGTGCAAAGGGCCAGGAGATGTGAATGGTAGGTGAGCACCATATTGAATCGCGGGGGTACGGTGCCAGCGCCCGGGATGGAGCTGGAGCGTTTGGACCGTATACTGGAAGCGAAAGGGTTGGGTGCATAAAGGTCAAGACGGGAGATGGTGGGTCAACGCCGTGCAGATACTTGAACGACGGTGCCCGCGCAATATTGGTGGGTGAGCACCGACGTACTAGAAAAGGTGTGGGTGCTAACGAACCGCAGGAGGCAAGTGGCGATGGGGTGTATACACCATATGAGATGAGGGACTAGGCGGAAACGGTGATAAAGAACCGTGTGCTGGGCTGAGGCTAATGATCCATAAACATCTTATTAGGCCAGGGAGGATACCATGAGTGAGAACCACGATGAGGTGCTGACCCACCGTAGACAAGGCAAGGCTACTGTGGTGTGTCGGGTGCTAGCACAGTAGTTACAGCGGCTGCATATCTACATACTGTATATATATTTACAGCGAGTGGCGAATACATCCTGTATAATGTAGGGCTTGCCTTGCGGGCGTGTAGTGCAGCTTGCTCTCGTCCATCCAGCCAATCTGCAGGCGAACTGCCTGGTTTAACTTCGTGCACAGTACACTCTGACTCCAGTAAAGCCAAGCGTTGCTGCCCTCTTGTCTTATTTCCAAGCAACCATCAAGGGTATCAGGATGGAGTCCGATGTCTTACAGTTGTTACACAGATTGGACATTGGAAGCTGATTGTTCAACGAGAAGAGTCGCGAAATTGCATGCGGCCTGGGATAAGTTGCTGATGGCTCGACAAAGGTGAGAGATGACTAGTTCTCGGCCAGCGTATTGAAACACTCAACAAGGGGCTTATAAAGTTTGGGAGGAAGAATCGATCGATCCTGGGAGCTTGGACTGGGTTGCATGAGCTGCATGAAACGGTGGTAAGACGAGTGTCTTTCACCCATCCACCGCCTTCCATCTCCGTCCACAATCTCTCTTTGGCGTGTTCCTTCATCTTGGATGATGGATTATGGGTGTTGTTTCCGACAGGAGTGCTCGTACTGAATGATGATAGTGCGGAGACCTGGACTGGGGCCTCCATGCTATGAACCTCGATGGTTGTAGCCATCACGTTTATTAGTATCCTGTGTTGTTGCCGGCTAATTCGCCTCTAACAGATGAATTCGCAAGCAACAAGCCTGGATATATATCATCGTCGCCATGTCCGTGGAATTATTATTCACGCCTCTGTTTACATAATTGGGCTGAGCAGCTCGCCTAAATTAGGCCATGAATAACGTTAGAGTCATACTACGGATCTGTGGCAGTGAACTAGCTTCCTAAGCCGTTGCTGCAGAGCTTCCAATAAATTGCTCAATCAGCTTCTTCGCCTCCCGAACATCATCATCCGGATCACCTTTCCCCTCCCACAGCCATTCCGTCAAGCTATTCATAGCCTGTGCAACCTCTTCCCCACTGGATTCCTCATATTCCTCTTGGAACTCGAGTGCTCGCCGTGACTCGCGCGTGCACATTATCGCCTTGTTTGCTCTTGGCCTCCGCACCTGCTCGTATGCACGCAAAATGGAGGGGAGGGTACTGCGTGTTGCAAGAGAAGACCCGAGAAGGCGAGAAAGCACATACACGTCCTGTGTGGAATATCAGCGTCGCGTCATTCCCAATAGCAGAGATCGGTGAGGAACCTCAATGACTTGGCCGCCTCCGGAACCGATGAACGGCGTCATTGCGTGAGCCTACGGGAAGCATTTGACATGTCCCGAAGTAGTAGATGAGCTGCTAGCTTACGGCATCTCCCAGTATCGTGACACGCCCCCGCGACCAGAACTGCAAGGGCTCGAGGTCGTACATTGCCCATCTAGATGATTTACCGGTACACTATTATTTTCACAAGAACAAATTCGGTTCATCGGTCCCCAAAGTGTAAAATAAAAAAAAACACACACTTTTATTAAGGCTTGCACTTCCGGCTCGAAATCCCGGTACTGGTGAAGGACCTCCTCCTGCTCTACCTCGACTACCCAGGCCCCCCTCTCCCACTCTGCTTGCAGAGAAGGATCTGAGCAGTACGCGATGAGATTAATAAATTTGCCTCCGGCCACAGGATAGCTAACGAGATGCTGTGAAGCAAACTAAGTGTGAGATTGTGTAATCGTGGTAGATCTACTCGCCTTGTCCTTCCCCGCGTACTGGGAATCGAATTCAATCCTATGGTTCAATCGCGTGTGCCTGGACACGTACCATCTTCCGAACGGTCATGGCACTGTGCTCCCCTGCGATTGCCCTTAAATCATCCGGTTTCACCAGGGCTCTGTAAGCTACGGTACCGCTAAATCTTGTGCCAGGATATGTGGTCGAACTATCGGGAAACGCTTTGCGCACTGGTGCCTGATCACCCCGCATCAATTGGCCACGCACGGCGCTCTTGATGCCATCACATCCCACCAGAGCATCACACACCGCGGAAGAACCATCATTAAAGTGCAGGGTAATCAGGTCCTTAGCTACTCCGTCCTGGTGATTATTCTCGGCGTCACGCTCAGTAAATGACATGCACCGTTTGCCAAAGTGGGTGGTCGTTCGTTTTGTTTGAGAAAGGCGGTCCACAAGGAGGTTGATGAATTGTGCCCTATGGAATCCAAGGTTGGCTGTGGTTGGCAAGAAGAATCGTTATGATCTTCCTCCATACCTTCAGAATATATTCAACGCTTACTGGATAAAACCACCTCTCCTAACAACTGTCCCCCAGACGGCTGATCCGCCCTTCTCAACTCAAATTTTGATTCTGTCGTTGTATCAGTGCCTTGGCCTCCAATGCTTAACGAAGTCCCTCACGTTCGTTCGTGCCCGGCGCAATGCTTCGTAGCGTCTCTTCGAGGCCCAGTCTCTTCAGCGCCGCCACACCCCTTCCCCATATAGCGAGGCCGGCTCCGATTTCCTCGAATCTTGTTGCAGCCTCATATATATCAACGGTGATATCCGGGTAAGGCGTCAACGCCAGGGCCAGCATTAGACCACCAATGCCTGCGCCACTGGCATTGCGAGATTCGTTAGACCTTGTCCTTCTTTCATGAGCGATAGGTTGCGCTCACCAGATTGCGACACGCAGCTTGGGAGAAGAGGCCATAACAGCTGGCGAACTGAAGTAGCAATTACATCAGCACGTATTTATGGAGAGAAAGACTAGCAGTACTGCATTCGGGTGAACTGAGCCACGTCCTTGAGCCGTTTATAAGCGAATTATGAGCTGACGACGCTCACTTCCAGCACATCTCTGCCCTGATCCAAGAAAAGGCGACTCGGCTGGAGTACGGCACGATCAGCACTAAATGAGGAAACATTAGATATTGGTACTACGCCTCGCGCCAGCTGCTAATGCCGAATTCGGCAGCACACGTAGCAATACGACAACAACGCGATAGATAGTCTTGCGAAAGGCAGTAGACTTCCTTAGCTAGCAGCACTGAAATCCGTCACTATAATTAGGGGCGTTTTGGTCGAAATAGTCGACTGGAGGCTGTAGGACATGTTCTGCCACGGACTTGGCGGTAACATTCGGTCATGGTCGGAGCTTGATAGGTTTATGGCATCCTCTGAGAATTACTTCCTGATGCGGCTTACATCCCTGCATGATTACTCATGACGTGAATTGGGCACTAGCCTGAATTGCACCGCCAGTGGGAAAGACACTCTTGCGTACACGACCGATTCGTCCAGGAAGCGAACATGATCCTCAGGGAAACACGATACCGATGAATATCCAGGCGTTACTGGCTGGACTTGTCTTCAAGCTGTGATGTGTCCGTGTTCTCGCTGAAGCTGAATTAGTTC
Source organism: Ramaria cf. rubripermanens (assembly GCA_003316465.1). Taxonomy (NCBI): domain Eukaryota; kingdom Fungi; phylum Basidiomycota; class Agaricomycetes; order Gomphales; family Gomphaceae; genus Ramaria; species Ramaria cf. rubripermanens. Next base: position 8,114 of record QFFB01011778.1, read on the forward strand.
TTGCTAACCTAGCTTGCGCAAACCGTGGCGGTTTGAAATATCCTAGTAGCAATCGGTTCCTATTCTCACCTCACATTGGCCTGGCGTGCAATTCTTTATTTTTTGCAATTGGTTGAATCGTCCATCATCATACCTTTATCATAGCCCAAGCCACATCGCCGGCGAAATCTCCAGGAACCGCTCCGCCACTAGCTCATCCATCAGCTCCAGCGTGCCGACTGCTTTGTCCCGACGAATAATCTGAGGATCTGGCATCCTTATCCGACTCTGTGTATATTTAGGGGTCCCCACTACCTCCGGTCCCAGGGAAACACAGCCTGGCACCGTGGGTGATTTTACGTCAAGAAGCGCCTCGTGAGGAAGGTAAACCTGTGTATGGTATATAGATATCCAGTCCTCATCGCCATCTTATGAACGTTTGGTTCTTCGAGTTTTTACCTCGACTCCGTCGTGCGATTGTTTACCCTGAAGCTGGGGATACTGCGATCTGAATTCCTCAGTCAACGAAGGGTCGATCTTCGTTCAGATCTATTCGTGACGATTGGACCCGTGACGATACATAAGTGCAACGGTACATAGCTTCACAGCTAGGCATGGAGGATAACAGCACCGAATTTCCTCATTTAAATCCAGACACCTCGCTAGCTTTCCTTCCACCGTCGCTGGCCGGACAACTAGAAGCGACCCGTTATCTGTCTATTGCCTCTCTTGCAGTATGCCTTTCCTTCTGAAAAAAAAATATGATGCTTAAGACCCTTGTGCAGGCATTCACTTGGGACCTACTGTGCACATCCGGCCAGGATTACCGTCTGATCAGGGGGTCTGTCAATGTCCCCACTCTGGTCTATTTTCTTTCCAGGCAAGTTCTCGTAAGTATTATACATGCACGTCTTCTCACATTGGAACCAGGATTTCATCTCTTGCACACATTGTCGCTACTACAGTATTTCATGGTAACTTTAATTTATATAAACCATCATGACAACGTTTCACATTCTTTTCTCAGTTGCCCCAGTGTCATCGTGTGCGGCACTTCCGATGGTCATCGGGTGGTGTTGGGCTGTAGCCATTCCGTCCACCTCGCTTCTCTTCTTCTTCCGAATCAGAGCGGTCTTCGATAGACAGAAAGGCATTGTGGCCTTCTTTGTGTTCCTGTGGTTGGCAACTCTCGGGGGCGCCATCACTGTGCCCTTTGCCATTGCGGGCGGTCATATTGCCAATACAAACCGATGCCAGCCAACGGCCGTCAAATCATTCAGCTCCGCTAGTATCGTTGCAAGCACCTGCAATGACACCTTGGTTTTCATCGCGATATCCTGGCGCATCATTACACGAATTACTCTCAAAGGTAGAGTTCAGTCATTTTTCTGCGGAGCCAATCTACCCTACCTCTCTCGGGAGTTACTTCGTGGAGGCCAGCAGTACTACCTGTCAGTGATTATTTATAGGCCCATGTATAATGGGTACTTATCACAGATATATTCCCCATAGAGTGACTGTAGGAGGAAACGTCATCATTATGGCAATGATTCTTTCGCCGACGACGCCACCTCTTCTCAAAGATATGTTTCCGGTAATCAACATGGCACTGGAAAACTCGATGGCTTGTCGAGTATTTCGAAACATCAAACTCGGCTCGAATAAGGAACCCATGTCAGGAATTGACGTCACTAGCAGTGTGCCTAGTAGTCAACAGCAAGGCTCGCGACAATTGAACGGTACGGATGGCAGGCCAACACATCATCGTATGTTAGACATCACCAAGGTTGTGGAGACTCTTGCTGCCAATGATGGGGAGTTGTCAAAGTCAAGTGTCGAAGATATAAACTTAAAGGGTCAAGGAGAATACGTGTAACAGTAGCAGTGACAGAGTCATGTCATTGCGCCTCGATGATCATCGGCTATATTTATCTGTGTATTTTACGGAGGCGTTTTTTCTTTGTGTACTTATAAGTAGAATTTGGGTTGCAGGAGCCAACGGGAGACGACTTGCCTTATGACATTAGTTGCTCGTTGGGATGGCCCAAAACAGTGTGTTTATATGCCAACTACGGAAATGGTCTCAAACCAGACACCCTACCTCTTCGGACGTTTTTTGAGCCGCTCACCGGAAGATGTCTGAACATTTATGCATCACCATCATACCTTATAGAATATTTTACATGCGCTGTCTTATCCTCAGGAATATATACGCATCCCAATGTCCGGGCTCCGGACTAATAAGTAGACTCGTGGAATTACGTGCAAAAGGGTAAGAGCCCATGCCTGGATATTGGATAAAGATGAATATTATTTTAGCCCTGTCCGTACCTATACAAATAAGAAACATGTACTACTTGCATGGTCAACGCGACGGGCGCCTTGTCGCCTTTGACACCTTTGCGACGTCCAAACGGGGCCTTAGGGGCACATGTTGAATTTCCAGGGGATAGGACGCAGCGAGAGGACGCAGTACCGACGTGGTAGTGCAGGATTGACAAACAGATGAGTAAATACATGTAGACTACGGTGACTTGAC
>QFFB01011781.1:0-10293 GCA_003316465.1 Ramaria cf. rubripermanens
CTGTATTAACTTGGACTAGTTATTACACGGATTGCAACCAAGGTACAAATATTAAATTATTTCCAGAGTTGTGCTGCAGCATTGTTTAATATTCTTGAAGCCTTGTAAACGACACATTCTGATAGATTGAGGTGTTAGTAATAACACCAAAGTCTTGAAGGGTTCCAAAACAACTATGGACAAGACAATGTCTACTTAAATATTATTAGAATACGATCTCGTGTATTTAAGGCAGCAACCAAAGGTCATTGCCCACTATCAAATCCACTTCTATCTTATCTTCAACCTATAGGTTATGGGCCCCAGCTATAACTAAATATCTTGAAGAAAAAAAAAAACTTGCTATATCAAAACTCTTTATCTAAAAACCAAACTTCCAAATCAGTAACAATCAACCAACAATGTTCCAGAGCACATAGTATTATTCTTATAATTTCTACTATTTTCCTCATTGCTCTAGCTAGTGTTCTTCCTCATGTCACATTCTTGTGACTTGTCACTGGTAATGTCGCCAGCTATTCTCCTACCGGTATTCCCTAGCATTCTGCCGGTATTCCACCCCTATTCCATTTATGTATAAATAGTTAGTTTCTTAGTTACAATAAATCATCGGTAAAAGGCCCATTCACTCCCTAGAAGGAGTCCGGTTGTTTAGTTTGGAGTTAACATTGTCCTCCTCACTAATGTTTCGTTTCTTGCGCGTAGCGTAGCGTTCTCTGTCTCCTTTCCCATACATCTCAACAAGGTGCATGAAGTGAGATCTAGAGATCGATGTAAGGGTTGAGCAGGAAAGCACAAACGTGCGATGGATCCGGCGGCGGCTGTGTAAGCAAGGGAGCGGCTGCAGTGCGCAATGTGCTAAAACGGCAGTGGAAAAAAGCGGCGACGACGTAGGGAATGTGGAACAGATCCTGGAGGCCGGTGTGAGGTCCCAGAGGCCGCGAGAGTCGAGTAGGAAGGCGCAGGTGCGCAATGAATCTGGTGGCAGCTGCGGTAGCAAGGGAGCGGCCGCATGTGTAAAATGTATGAAAAATATCGACAGCGGCGATGCAAAATGCATGGAACAGGGGGCCTGGAGGTTGGAGGCGCCTCTAGGGACTGCGGATGTCAAGTAGAAGGGCGCAGAGGGCTCAGTGAGTCCAGCAACGGCTGTGTATGTGAAAAAAACTTGAAAAGATCACCGGTGTCGATGTAGAATGCGCGGAATGGGGCGCTTAAAGGTCTGTGGGACATGTAGAGGTCATAAGGTTCGTGTCTGAGGGTGCAAGAGGGGAAATAGAGCGAGTAGGGGCTGCGGGCGCAAACAGATGTAGTTGCATGCCCAGCGTGGCTTACAGGGCCTCCAGAGGGATTTGGGGACCTCCTGATAGTCCCCAAAGGTGGATGCAGGGTACCTTGAGCCTGCAGAAGAGTCGCCACTCATCTACAACGAGTTGGGTGGTGGATGCGCGAGTCCGGCGTCGATGACGATGTGGACGGCGAGCATGACGAGTGCGTGATGTGCCACGTCACGTGCGATGTTGGCGATGTTACTGAGAACGTGCGGGGATGCTGTGCAACACACCTCTTCAAGCCCTGTATGTTCGAGGTTCGAGGATATAGAGGGCTTGCACGTATATGGTTCGCCTGTGGTATCCGGCGATGACAGCGGATATGGGCATTGAATGTAGTGCAGGGTCGGGTACAGCTGCTGGTGCTGCGATAGATGAAGCTTGAGATGATGAGCTGGTTCGATATGGTAGGCGACGAGGAACGAGTCGTCGGAACTTGATAAACGATGAGCGCGGGATCGTTAGACAGTATGTACGTGTGGAACGTAGTGTAACAGTGTAGTCAGATCTAGCTCCTTCAGAAAGACTGAGACTTTTAATCTGTTGAGATGTACAGGAAAAGAGACAGAGAACGCTGTGCTACGCGCGATAAATGAAACATTAGTGAGGAGGACAATGTTAACTCCAAACTAAACAACCGGACTCCTTCTAGGGAGTGAACAGGCTTTTTACTGATGATTTATTGTAGCTAAGAAACTAACTATTTATACATAAATGGAATAGGGGTGGAATACCGGCAGAATGCTAGGGAATACCGGTAGGAGAATAGCTGGCGACATTACCAGTGACAAGTCACAAGAATGTGACATGAGGAAGAACACTAGCTAGAGCAATGAGGAAAATAGTAGAAATTATAAGAAAAATACTATGTGCTCTGGACTTTACAACAAACAATGTCTGTTGCTGGCACCACATACAAGATTGAACCACTGAATGGGGACAACTACGCTGCTTGGCACCACTGCCTTGAATGGATCCTTGACGGCCAAGATCTCTGGGACATCACAGTTGGCACTGAGATAGAACCCAAGCTGGCAGACCAAAGTAATGTGACAGCGGCAGAGAGACAGGCAATCACCGATTGGAAGAAGAAGGACAAGAAGGTGAGGAAAGAAATCTGCTTGTGCATCTCTGATGAGCATCTGGTTTATGTTGATCAATTTATAACAAGCAATGCTATCTAGGCAAGACTACAGGGCATATATGAGTCCAAAGGAGCAGTTGGAATTGTGAACCTCTGCTGCGACTTCTTCCGCACCTTTGCCAAAGATGGAGCCAACATGGGGGAGCATGTTCGCAAGCTCCGTGGCCTCTAATAAGAACTGAATGCCTGTGGGCAATTAGTCACAGATACAGATCTTTCAAACACGTTACTCACCTTGCTACTGGATTCTTGGTCCTCATTCATTACCGCAGTCAATGCTGGCGGAGTTGCAATCTCATTGGATGTCCTGATAGCCAGGATCCTGGATGAGGATTGGGCCCGACAGGCAGGAATGGCCCATTAGATGGCACTCAGAACACAGTCACGTGATGACTTGGGTGCTATGAGAGGGAAATGCCAGAACTGCGGGAAGAAAGGGCATTACGTGAAGGACTGCTGGGCTCAGGGTGGCAGCAAGGAAGGCCAAGCACCTACATGGTACAAGTCAAAGGATAACGACACTGCTAAGCAGTCCAATGAAACTGAATTTGCATTTATGGCTGACAATGACCAAGTACTGATCTCATTGTCAACCTCGGACTGGCTCGCAGACTCTGCAGCAAGCACACACATAGCCCGCAACTGACACGACTTCTCAACTTACAAGGAAGACCCATCTGGGATTGATGGGATCACTTCTGGCATCACACTAAAGACACATGGATGAGGCACAGTCCTGATTCAATTCAAAGTTGGCACCACTACATTTATGGTAAAATTAAACAATGTGAAACATGCACCCGACACACCTAACAACCTTATTAGTGTAGGGCACCTCACAGACATTGGACATTCAGCCACATTTACGTCAGTTGGTGTCCAGTTCAAAGCCAAGTCTGGTGTTATATTTGGAGAAGGAAAGAAGGTTGGGTGGATGTACCAGATAAGGTGTAGAGGAATGGCAAGCAGGGATGCAAAGGAGTTTGCAGCTGTGGCAGGAGTACACACCATGGACAAGTGGCATCACATCCTCAGACATGTTAATCTCTGGACTATCAAAACCATAAAGGGTAATAATCTAGTCAATGGGTTACTCATTGATGAGTTGCAGGCACCAACTCAATGCACTGCCTGTATTCAAGGAAAACGCCATGTCGACCCATTTCCCAAACATGCTGGAGAAATTACCAAGGAACCCGGTGATTTGGTTGTATCCGATATATGGGGACCAGCCCAGGTTGAAGGGCTGGCTCGTGAATGCTATTTTCACTCATTCACAGATGCCAAGACCAGATACTTGATGGTCTATTTTGGGAGTATGAAGGATGAAGCATTAAAGAACTTTGAGGTGTTTAGAGGGATGCTTGAGATGCAGACAGGACACAAGATCAAGAGGTTCTGATCTGATAATGGTGGTGAATACACCAATAGGCTGTTCAAGGACTATTGTGCCAAGCAGGGTTCATCATGGAAACAATGGCACCTTACTCACCTGCCCAGAATGGCATTGCGGAGCGGCTCAATAGGACATTATTAAAACATGTGTGGGCCATGCTTTTTGCCAAGAACTTACCAAAAGTCCTATGGCCCAAGGCAGTGGCCTATGCATGCTATATCAAAAATAGATCACTAACCCAAGCACTTGGTACCCAGATTACACCATACCAAGCCTTTTTTGGATGGAAACCTGATGTATCCAGGCTTGAGGAATTTGGGATGCATTGCTGGGTGATGGTACCAGATTAGTGCCATGCCAAGCTTGATCCTAAAACAGAAGAACACTTTTTTATCAGTGTTTCTGAACATGCCAAAGCCTGGAAATATTACAACACCCACTCTAGGCATGTTCAAAATTCTCAGAATATCACATTTGATGATACAGACACTAAACTCTACATTATCCCTGGTGAGGAAGAAGCAATGGCTGTGCTCAAGGGGGAGACAGGGGCACACAAGCAGCAGCCAGGGGGGGTGGAATCAAGTGTGGTGGAAGCAAGTGCAGATGCGGGGGTGGAAGTGGAGGCAGAAGTAACAACCCCACACACATCCACAGCAACCATGTCAGCTACACCATCAGTTGAGACCCAGGTACCAGCCACCAGTATCCGAAGGAGTGACCAAATCACCAACAGACCAGATTACCAAAAACTCAATGATCTGGATCATGCATTAGTCAGCAATGAAATTATTACTGAGCCAAACAGTTACTCTGAGGCTATCTCTAGATCCGATGCACCGATTTGGGAGAAAGCAATGGAGACAGAAATGGAGCAGCACCAGGAAATAAGTACATGGGAATTAACATGGCTACCACCAGATTGCAATGCTATTGGCTGCCAATGGGTATTTTCCATGAAGACCAAGCCAGATGGGGAGTTTGAGAAAGGAAAGGCATGTGTGGTAGCACAGGGGTACCAGGAATGGATTATTATGAAATTACATCACCTATTGTCAAGTTCGACTCATTACAACGTCTTCTGGCCATTGCAAATTCCCAGGACTGGGAAATCAAGATGATGGATGTGAAGGGGGCTTACCTCAACTCAGAACCAGAGGAAGAGATTTACATGAGGCAACCAGAGGGCTTTGATGATGGATCAGGACAAGTTCTGAAGTTATGTTGTGCACTCTATGGACTCAAACAGGCAGGACGTGCTTGGCATCAACAGCTCTGAGATGAGTGACTTGATCTTGATTATGTTCAAAGTTTGGCTGATGAATGTATCTACATCAGGAAGTCCTCATCCGGCATGGAAGTCATAGCCATTTACATCGATGACTTGGGCCTCTTTGCAAACATGGCTACCAGGATGGTCAGGATTAAGGGGGAGCTCAATGGGAAGTTCACAATGATGGACTTAGGAGAGATGAACAAGATCATGGGGATAAGGGTGGAAAGGAACAGGGGGGAAGGAACTCTGAAGATTTTGCAAGGACCATACATCAATGTCATGCTTGCATGCTTCTGTATGCAGGATGCTTTCCCAGTCTTAACCCCATTTAGCACCTCTACAAAGCTTGATGTCCCACTCAAATCCGAGGAACCCTTGATTTATGTACCATATGCCCAAGCAGTCAGGTCTCTCATGTATGTGGCCCTTGGCACACGACCCGACATTGCCTTTGCAGTGCAGCACCTCAGCCAATTCACGAATTCCTATGGACCGGAACACTGGACTGCCATCAAACACATACTCCATTACCTTAAGGGGATGCATGATGGCAGAATCCTCTTTAAGAAGGAGACAGGGACAGACCTTCAGTTATTCACAGATATCAATTACACAAATTGTGCCGATGCCAGGTCTATCGGTGGATATGTGGCAATACTAGGGGGAGGTTCTATTGCTTGGAGCTCAAAGAAACAGCATACTGTCTCACTGTCAACAATGGAGGCTGAGTACATAGCCATTTCCAAGGGTACCAAGGAACTTGTTTGGCTTAGGTGCATACTCCAGGAGCTCGGATTTGATCAATCAGCACCAACTTCTATTCAGTTCGATAATCTATGGGCAATCACACTTTCCCATGACGCTACCTATCATGCCAGGACCAAACACATCAATGTCACTTATCATTTCATCTATGAGAAAGTGGCCTCTAACGAGGCTTCACTTACCTATGTCAGGTCGAAGGACAACCCAGTGGACTTGATGACAAAGGGACTGGAGGGAAATCAGCACAAGTACCTGTGAGGGAAATTAGACTTCACCAAAGTGAGGGGGAGTGTTGAGATTAGGTAATCAAGATGGCACTTCAGCATAGTGCACGTCTCAGGGATTCTCTTGAGACAAGAGAACTGTGGACAAAGGAACTCAGAACTGTGAACAAAGGAACTCAGAACTGTGAACAAAGGAACTCAGAACTGTGAACAAAGGAACTCAGAACTGTGAACAAAGGAACTCAGAACTGTGAACAAAGGAACTTAGAACCATGGATAAGACAATGTCCACTTGAATATTATTAGAATATGATCTTGTGTATTTAAGGCAGCAACCAAAGGTCACTGCCCACTATCAAATCCACTTCTATCTTATCTTCGACCTATAACACCCACTTCACTTATCTACCTATAGTGAACATGCACTTCTATCCTATATTACCAGTTCAGTTCATGTCTGTTGTAGATAGAGAAGGGCACTAGCAGCTGCACTCTTTTGTTGACTTTTAGCCTTACCCCTCCCTACCCCTATTCCTGTTGTATTACACTTGGACACACTGATTTTACTCTTTATGTCAGCCAAGCAAGTGTTATTGTTCTGTTAGATCCCTCATCTAATACTGAAGCTTTGGACCTCCAGACCTCCAAAGTAACTATTGTTTTCCATGCTAGTTCTTGTTACATGCCTCTTAAAGTATAATCACCATTCATGACCCAAAGTAGATTAGTTATGCTCTGTTCAATCTGAACCTCTGATCTGATTCCAAACGCTGCTTATTATATGACTCTTATGTCCTTCTTGTTCTATGTTTAGGTCTTACTTGTTCCATGCTCTTGGGATACAATTAGGATACAATGTATTAATAGTCCACCAATCTTGCATTAGCTCTTTAGTTTGAATATTAACTTACTTCCCTATCACCACCTTCTTTCCTTCTTGCATCACTATCCCCATAGTTAGATACTACTTAGTAATAACTCTGAGTCTGAACCTCCAAACAACCTCCAAACCTCTGACCTCTGAAATTAGGGATCAAATGATAGTGGGTGGTGCAATACATAAGCTGAAGCCTAGTCCCTACCCCCCTTGCACCTCCTCAAAGTCCAACCTCTGGACATCCAATCCCTGAAGTTCTGGGTAATGTCTGTGAACTTAACAAGTTCAAACAATCCTATACCAATGTCATATCAGATGTATGAACCAATATTGTTCTAAATTGTAACTCATGTTGAATGTCACTGATAGCATAAGCTTCAACTCTTTGATGAGGTCAGAAGTATTCTTCTTCATCCCATGAAGTAAATACTGGCTGCTTCTTTCCAAAGCTGCAAAGAATCCATCCATTGTGTGTTCAGGCTTGCCTTTGACAGCAAACAACATCATCTGCATATCCATGCATGCTGTCAACACATTGAGCTATTGGCAAAGGTTAACAATCATTCTCTGCTTAGCATATTCATGAATTACCCCTTTGGCTACTTACTCCAGAGTATGACAGGCATCCAGGACAACTGAACATGTGCTAGCATAACCCCATTCAACTCCTGCAGATTGGTTTGTATTTCTTGAAAACATGTTTTCTCAGCTTTGGTAAGTTCTGATGTTGTGTTTAGTTAAGTAAAACACAACAATAAGTGTGTCTCTCACCACCCTTATGGCCTCCAAGGAAGACTTCAATCAGTTGAGCGGCATTGGAGCCACTTACCACCTGCTTTGTGTGGACAACATGTCCTCCTTGGTAGGACTGATGCTGAAACCATCCAACAGAGTGGTAATGCTTGACACTAAGTCATCTTGTCTCAATGTCAATAAGTGATAGCATGGCATCCATGTTGGTATGAATTGAATCCCAATTACATTTGGCTTCCTTAGGCTTTAATATCTGCTCCTTTCTCCAGCAGCAAGTGAATAATTGTACCAAATTGCTGGCAGGCATGGTGAAGATTAAGGTTCTGCCTGTAGTTGATACAGGGCTTTTGGTGGTGCAATGGGTGATACCCTCTTGTTTCAGAACCCTTCAAGACTTTGGTGTTATTACTAACACCTCAATCTATCAGAATGTGTCATTTACAAGGCTTCAAGAATATTAAACAATGCTGCAGCACAGCTCTGGAAAAAATTTAATATTTGTACCTTGGTTACAATCTGTGTAATAACTAGTCCAAGTTAATACAGCCAGAAGGCAATGTGTTTCTTAGCAGCACTGGACAATAAACTATTAGTCTGTAGGCTCAAGGACACTATTGGGGTCCAAGTGTATTCCAAAAGGGGAATATACTTGACAGGAGAGTTTGTAAGTGAACTGACCAGATAATCTGTCATTGCACTGCAATAATGAATGAATAGTGTGTGAGGTGGCTTTTGCAAGTGGCTCAACTCAACTTGTGAAAGTCACTGAACAGGACAATCAACTGAACAGCTGATCTCAGGTATTGGAGTGCTAATTGGCAAGAAAATCAATTGACAATCTCACTCTGTAGAACATTTCACCTAGAGTGTTAGTCCAGGTGGCTAAGTAGAAAAGCAACTACTTGACTGAGAATTGATACAGAAAGGTAACTGTATGACCCTAGCTAGGGTTAGTGTCAAGATTGAATTTTGGAGTAAAGATATAATGTCAGTGTAATTCCGACATGGGCCTACAGTCATAGCAAATAACCCAAGAGTAGTATGTGATGAACCATGCACATCCTTGAGGAAAGGTCACCCAAGTTCAGGTGTTCCTTTTGCTGATCCAAACACTCCTGTGAAGTGCTGCAATTAGTAGTCTTGGCAACACCCCTAAAGGGGTGTAGCAAATAAGATCAAAGGTTTGAGCTCACTGTTGGACACAACAACCGGTGAGATAGTGGAACATTGTACTAAGGTTTTTTTTCTACTAGTGAGGAGTCAAATAATGAGGTAGACATATGATAATTGAACTAGAGAACTATACAGGCGGAATTAGCAGTACTTATAGTAAAAGCCAATGCAGGGGGGGATGGATAGAGAGGGGCTTAGAACACTGTGGAAGAATAGCACATACTAGGACATGGAGTCAGGATCAAACCACCTTCATGGGGCACAGCAACTGATGGGGTCTGTGAGTGAAACCTGTCAGTTAGACTGGACTTCTGATTGTACTTGGCGACCCTGTACGCTGCAAGGGGGATGCAAATGATGCGAAACAAGGGTGAAGTGTTGGAGCATGATGGTGAAGATCATGTTTGGCAACCAGTGAATAGGAGTGAGATCGACTGCAGAGGCCTTGCTAATATGAGCATGATGGAAGGATGCTGGGGAGATCAAGGTAATTCACTGAACTCCAGATGTGGAAAATAGCAATCATGACAGTTAGCAGCTTAGTAAGATATGCAAGTCATGCAAGTTGGTAAGTTGGATAGAAGAAGCTAGATTGCTAGATCAGATTGTGCTGATCTAAAGGGGTCAGAGTGGTCTCCTTATATATTGTATTGTACACAGGATTACATAAAGTGGGATTATTCTATCTATTATTCAAGTGATGTCATATGTAGCTATTTGAGCATCTGAAACACACCCTCACTGGAGGCATGGGAAAATTTCTGAAGTCAGGAAACACATTGGAAAATTCTCAGGAAATTCCACATTTCTTGAGAGTTTTCTAAGATGGGAAATTTAGAGTAAATTCAATGTTTCACAAGAGTTTCCAATGTTAAGGAAATTGTATAAAAATTGTAAAAATATGACCTGAGAAATTGTCAGGAAATTGTTTCCAGAAACTGTCTGTTTCACTATGATTTCCTGTCTAAAAAAATCATTGGTAAATTCTAGATTTCTTCACAGTTTTCTGGTACAGTAAAATATTAGGAAATTATCAAAATTTTGCCATGAAATCTTGCAGAGATTTTGGATTTCTCTAAGGTTTCCTGACACTGGAAATTATATTAAATATTCAGTTTCTAGGAGTAGGATATTCACAATCTCTCAAAGATTTCCTAAGTATTTCCTGGTTTGGGAAACTGTCCAAGCTACTATTTGTGATTTTTTGATAATTTCCCAAACCAGGAAATCTTTGGGAGATTGTGAATATCCTACTCCTAGAAACTGAATATTTAATATAATTTCCAGTGTCAGGAAACCTTAGAGAAATCCAAAATCTCTGCAAGATTTCATGGCAAAATTTTGATAATTTCCT